>VZRZ01006678.1:580788-616366 GCA_013398175.1 Climacteris rufus | reverse complement strand
CCAATAAAATGAGTGTAATAATCCTTGTCTGCCTCGGGGGAAGAAAGTGAATGAATGCTAACTTACATAGTGCTCTCAAACACGCAAAGTGCAACCGTGCTGCCAAAACATTCTCCTAGGGGTGGATAACCTTCTTTCTTGGCGGCTTAAAGGGGAACGGCAGAGAGTGGAAAGAGGAAAGGCCGAGGGTGGAAAGGGAGGGTGAAGACTGACCCTTGGAGTGCCGTGGGCCGTGACGAACCCGTGTACGGCTGTCGCTCTCTCCCGCGGCTCCCGCCCGCAGCCCGGCCCCGCGTCCCGGCGCCGCCGCCGCCGCTCCGGGCCGGAGCCGCCCCTCACGGAAACCCGGCCGGGAAGAGCCGTGGTGTTCCCCGCGGTGTTCCCGCATACACACCGGCCGGCGGGAGCGGGAGAGCGTCCTCCACCTGCCGGGAATGGCTGGGGCGCGGAGCAGGTGGGCGAAGCACGGCTGTCAGGGCAGGCAGCTGCCCCAGGGAACCTGGAACCAGCTGTGCAGCTGAGCTGCTTGCTCACGCAAGGCGGGGATAAACCAAAGGCAGCGCCAGAGAGCTGGGGTGCCGTAGGGGTAAGGAATGGAGGATAGTGGTGATAATGTGGATATGGAAAAGGGGAAAAAGAGTATTAAAAAAGGTAAATACCCCAGCAGAGTAGAAATCCTTTCCGGCTTTCCAAGATTGGCTCCTGGATACTGACTCTGGGGTCCCCCCAAAAGAAGAAAGGGAAGTGCTGGAGCAGGTCCAGAAGAGGGTCACGAAGATGCTCAGAGAGCTGGAGCACCTCTCGTTTGAATACAGGTGGAAAGAACTGAGGTTGTTCAGCCTGGAAAAGAGAAGGCTTGGGGGAGACTTTATAGCACCTTCCAGTACTTAAACAGGGCTACAGGAGAGCTAGAGAGGGACTTTTTACAAGGGCAAGTAGTAATACTACAAGGGGGAATGGCTTTAAACTGACAGAATTTAGATTAGATTTAGATTAGACATTGGGAAGAAATTCTTCACTGTGAGGGTGATGAGACACTGGAACAAGTTTCCCAGAGAAATTGTGGATGCCCCTTCCCTGGAAGTGTTCCTAGCCAGGTCGGATGGGGCTTTGAACAACCTGGTCGTGTGGAAAGTGTCCCTGCCCATGGCAGTGGGGTTGGAATTAGATGGTCTTTAAGGTCCCTTCCAATCCAAACCATTCTGTGATTCTATGGGAGGGGGCCAGGCCAGGGAAAACCAGGCTGAGGGGTGCAGCCAGAGCACAGGAGACAGCTTTTGTGGGCTTTGCAACATTTTAATCTGTAGATGATGAGACTGACTCATCTCAGTCTAAAAAAGTGAACATTTGTGTCTGCTGGCTGCTTGGTGCATGAGCTGTTTATTCTGGTCTTTTTTTTAGGTGGAAAGAGCCAGCTCATCTCTGTCTTACCTCCAGTACAGCTGACTCTCTGATGTGCACTTAATCTGACCCAAGATAACTGTAAGCAGGTGATCCTCCACTCACACTGTTATCCTATTTCTAATGGCCATTATATTCAATTTCCTACATTACCTTATACTAAGTGGAATACTTAGGCTTCCTAAAGAAGTTAGGATTGAATGATAGATCTATAAATGAAGTGATTTATTTGCCTGTTACTGTAATTCTGAAAGGGGAATTCAGGAATGAAAAGGGGAGGTGAAAGGGTAATTTTTGTTAAAAAAAAATTAAATCATTTAGATGTTCATGCTACATTTAGATAAAATTCGTGGAAATTGATGCTGTTTGAAAAAGTGACCACCTCTGAGCTCTGCATGGCCCTATCTGTAGAAATGAGCTGGGGATTTGGTAACCCTGCATAGGAGACATAAGAGCCTAAAGCATTGGGTCTACAATACACATCTTGTTAACCAAAGCATCATCTAATTTGGACAGTTGGAAATGCAGTACTGAGGGCCATGTCTGAAGATTCACCTATTAAATAAAATGAGTCTCCACTCTGTTGTGGTTGCACAATTCTCAATGTCTTTGGAATTAACTGCCTAAGGCAGCTCTTAATTGCAAGTCACATGAAGTTGTGGACCATTTTCCTATCCAGATCGATCCTTTTGGAGCCTTTCTCTTCCTAGCAGGATGTGAACTCTTCTTCTCCTGATGTCCCCAGGTGTCCCATCAGACCATGAGAATATTTAGACAAGAAATTCTTACTCTTTCCTGCTTAGGCTGTTCTGCTTTCTATGGAATCAGCTGGGCCAGAGATGACACCAAAGTGCCTATTTTCATACAAGTGTGGGTTATGTACCTTTAATTACTTATAATTACATCACTCCTGTATTAAGCACTTATAAGTGATTGCATATGTATGTATTTGAATTGTGTAAATGCATCTCTCTGGTTGTCTGGGATATATTCTACTTATGTTAAATCAGGTGAGAGATTACAAGATAGTCTGGAAATTGAAACGGTTCTACAGCCACTGAAAACAGGACCTGTATATTTAAAGACAAGTAATTTTGCTACATTTGGAATAGGGTGTTTAAACAAAACACAGGGAATCTGAGAGAGCAAAATAAATCAGTTTAGGAAAATCCTATACCATTCCATGAGGTCACATAGGATATTAGAGCAATATCTGGAAGCACCCATTATTCTGTGCAAATTTACAGGGTGAGGAAATGGATGTGATACATGTTATCAATATATAACATTTTCTATTTGGTCCTTCTTATTTCTTTTGCTTATAGTTGACTAGATGGAACTGGATACTTTAAGTCCTAAATATTTTGAGGATTATTCTTAGCTGTAAATAATATGAAAAGACAGTAAGCCTGTAGTAAGTCTCTTTTCTACTGAGTCTACAACCACAGCACCTTTTTTTACATGGTGTCAGTGAGAACCATCAAGATTTAACTGTGTTTGCCCCCACTTCACACATGGCACATGTCTGTCTAATGTAGATACTTCATTTATAAGTTGCAGCTTGTTGATGCAGATGGGAGGTACCTTGGTTTTTGTGGATTCTCTTAGCTTGGGCCTCTGTTTGCCCATACACATAAAAGACTGAGATATTTTATATTCAGGTTACTAAAACAAGGTCTAGAACACTGTGACAGTTTAGGCGCCAGTAAAACCAGTTTCATTTTGTGAATAAAAACTTCAGAAGTGGCTGAAGCAGCAGGTAAGCAGGACTGTTATCCTTCCATGGATATAGTCTTTGTCCATCTTTTTGTTTAATACATAATGTTTCAGCGTGGAAGCAACGTTTTCACTGCAGCTTGTGCAGTCAACTGCTGCTAACAAGCAGTCATCAATTTACAGAAGTGTTTCTTTGCAAAAACTCTCTAAGTTATGGCTGAAAATCCAACCTGGAACTTTTTTTGGATTGGTGCATTGGCTGATTTGTCACTGAACAATGCTCTCACACTGTTATTACGACTGCAGTCTTGCTTCTGAATTAAATCTTTTTGATTCAGTTATCAAAAACCTCCAGGCTTCCCATGCATAAATCATAGGATTCTATAATAAAGATGCTGAAGTATTCAGCTACTGTGGTCATGTAACTCAGAGAGAAAAGAAACAGCCAAGTTTTTTGTTAATGCAGCTGTATTTTCTGTAGCAGTGTGCTGACAACTTTCAATGCCTTCTAGCACAGAGGAAGCAGTGCAATTCCAAATGATGCAGATGAGCATGTTCTGCGTGTTATATTTTGATGACAAAAGGCAAACCTACACAACCGCGTCATGTTGTTCTGTCACTTGCAAGAAATGATGGAAACTAAAACAAAAGCTGTCTTCCTGCCAAGGTGTCTGTGTGAAATACAGACATGTTTCTTGCTCCTCCCTTGTCCTCTGCAAGTCACATATACACAGAGAGCTAAACACCTAGCAGGCACTAAAAGGGATTAGGAAGAAAGGGGAAAAGAAATTATGTCCTCTCCAACATGCACATGAAAACATCAAAAATTAGGAAAAATTACTTATCGAATTTTATTGTCTCCTAGATTTATGCAGCTTCTTGAAATTAAGCACTGAGAGATTTAATTTTAAGCATATTAGTAATTAAAAAAAAACATATATGAAAGTTCATTTATAAAAGGTCAGTAAATGCTCCACCAGGTTTTGTACAAATAGCCATTTGTCTCACATTTTGATAAAGACTGCAACAAGTTTCTTAACAAGTTTATTATTATTAACGTTGCTTATTGACATGGTTTATCACCAGCTATGGTGTCTTCTACTGATGTGCTCGTAACATTTCCAGTGTATCCCACTCTATTTTAAATATGTTAGTAAAACACATTAATAATGGGCAATCTTTATAACCCCCCTTAAAATGCAGCTAGGATATAATCTTTATTGAAATAAGACCCAAACAGGTGCTCTCTCTTGTATTTAATGGAGTGGATTTAATACAGAAAAAATGTGCTTCCAGCCAGAAACAGCCCCTTGTGTGTGCTGGTTGTGCAAATGACATTTGTCAGTTGTAATGAACTCAGACTATGAAATTCTAATAGCCACAGAAGGTTATCTATGGCAAGTGACTAACACCTTGTAAATTAAGGCTTGTAATTGCACTCTGGTGATAAATGCATTAAATTACCCATTTCTTACATGTAAGACACTTACCAAATGTGTATCTTGTTGTACCTCTGAGCTCACCTGCAAAGTATAATAGGCAGGTGAAATACATGATCAATTCCTCCAGGCTTCTTATAAATCAGGCTTCCATTCACACAAAATCAACACTGTAATAAGGTAATTATTTCTGGACACACACATACTCATGTGTTACATATGTAATACCATTAAATTCCTTTATCTTATGAGTTCCAGATAAAATTATCATAATAAATGCCAAGAATTACTTGATTTTTTTCCCATATGGATTTCACAACTAACAGGAAAATCTATGATCTTCTTAATAAACATCTAACTTAAAAAAAAAAAAAAAAGGAAAAAATAAACCAGTGTATGGGGAATTATTAAAGTGCTTTAGAAAGAGTTTATCAAAGCAGTGAACTCAACAGTTTGTCCAAAGAATGAATAGAATAAGAAAAGATAAAATTCTACATGTACAAAGTTAATTAGTCTCTCTTTGTGCATATAGAAGAATCCAAAATGGGCCTCTGCAAATGAATTTTTTCCTGGTTTAGGTAGCATTGATTTTGATCTCAATGTGCTTTTGTGAGCTTTGTTCTTAGTGAGACTGAAGACTTTGGAGAGGCAGGTTTTTGCATTTAGCTGACTTTATAGCCTCGGTTACAAATATGGCTTTGTTAATTTGAGCAAATAAGAGAAAAGCAAGATCAGTCAAGGCTAACTGAGCAAAGTTTGATCAATTTATTAAAATGTTCTATCCATCTCAACATAAGCATAATTCAACATATTACATTTTAGCTTGAAAATGATATTTTCATTTTAGCACACACTAAAACCAAAGTTTCTCTGTTGAAATTAACATGGTCAGATCTTGGCAAAAAGAAACCCTGAGAGTTGTGCTTACCCTGCTTTATATTCTTATAACCAAGGTGAAAACATGTAAAAGGACAGTGACAGAGGAACTGATTCAGCTGCTCTGCTTCTCTCCCAGGTCTGAGTAGGTTGTAGGAGAAAAATGTACTCCCACAGTTTAATATGTATAAAATACAGCCCTGGATTGTCTGACTCCCACAGCTGTATAGGACAAATCCCTCTTTTGGGCCCTGCTGCCCTGCCAGCCAGACACAGCAGCAGCAGCAATTTCCCCCAGAGACCACTCAGAATAGAAGGAGACCTTTGTTCAGCCAGCATCCACCAGCCAGCTGTTCCCTGTATTCTGCAAAAAAAGGCTGACTGGAGCTGAAACCTGGTTTTATTCTAACCTAAACACCTTTCAAACATTGGGACTATAGCCTGGCATTTGCATGTGAGTGTACACATGCAAGCACTTGTGCAAGCTCAGGTTCTGCCCATGAAAACCCCTTGGGACTCGCACAGTGCACACAGGATCAGGGAAGACAGGAGAGAGCCTCAAGAATTAAGTTTCTGCAGAGAGTTAACAAAAAGGGGAGATGAAGGTAAAACAAAATCCACTGGTAACACCAGAAGAAATGTCACATGAAATTGAAAACTGCACATGCTGACAATATGCCAGGGTTGTGCACGCAACTGGGATTTTAAAGCCAGGACCTCCATGACAGCCTTGTGTCCCTGTGACTCCTGTTGCACTCAAGACATTTGTCAGTTAACAACAGCGTACTCAGCTAGGATGGCTGGCTTGCTCCACCCTGACCACTTCTCCAAACGTAAAAATAACACAGGAATTGTGACATGTCATGGTGTGTCACTCAAAAACACAGTGGATGAGGAGAGTGTAAAACCAGCACAACAATTCTTACACTCCCAGGACATTATTCTTTCAAGGATCTGCAGAGTGGTTTAGTAGCAAAGCATGTGACAACCTAGAGAAAAAGTTCTTAACATTTTTTTCCTGCAGGCATTAGAATAATAACCTAAAGTCTCAATACTAGATCACATTTTTACTAAGAACCAGTAGGAAGTAATCTTCTGTTCAAGAGGAACGACTGCTGGGTAGCCATGTGAATTCCTGAGCTGGTGGCAGCCCCTCTGCTGCTGCCGCCTCTGGCTCCAGGGTCCAGGGCAGGAGGGGCCCCAGAGTGGTGCAGACAGTGGGACCTGCCCACCAGAGAGCTGCGCCGAGGACTGTGCTTCCCAGTGGCCACCACAGCCCTCTGTGGAGAGGTTCCCTTCCACTCCAGCTTCTGCCCCACAGCAGGGAATCACATCGATGGTGCTTCACTTGCCAGGACAGAAAAATACAGCAGTTGTGCTGCAGCTCATTGCACCTCACTCAATGCAGTGTTTTAGCCAAACTCCACTAAGTGGTGCTTTGCACTCCTGCTTTTACGCCGACAGCACCTGACAACCAGCATTAACTGGAGAAAGTGCTTGGAGTGGGATGCCACTGGGATCTCTTCTGGCTTTATCCACACCTGAAAGTCCAACCTTACAGACATGAAATGTGTTTCACTTTTGTACGGCCTCTTCCTTTATTTTTTCTGCCTGTTCTGACTTGGCAGCAGTTTCTGCTCTTTTTGTGCTATTAGCACAAGCCCTAAAACACTGCTCTTATCTACACCTGTTCCTGCCTTGGAATGTCGCTGCCTAAGGAAAAGAGAGATGCTGCAGATGCTAAGAAGCTTCTGTGACTCATTGCTTGTGAAGCAAACATTACCTCACAACTCATATTTTCCTGAAAACAACAAGCTTGCCATTTTCAGTAACCCCACCCTTTGCTAATATTGTTTACTTCGTACATTTGAAAGAATTTGGTGTCTGGTCACCTTTGCTCCTGGCTTTCCTGGCCCATGCACCCGTACTGATGAAGCTGTGCAGGTCAAGGCCCAGTACAAATGGGCTAAAACAGTACAAAATTGTGTCTCTTTTGTCCTAATGTAGATGGTGCAAACCCAGAAATAGCCTTCAGCAGTGAACAGCTGCTGATTTTACGAGAGCAGAATCAATTATTTATGACCGTGCCAAGGGGTAAAGCAGTTGCTCAGGTGGAGCATTTCCCAGTTATCACAAATTTGTGCTTTTGAGAGTTTCTTGCATTTCCTACCTTTTTCAAATTATATAGAAAGAGTTGCGTTTGGCATCTGCACATGCAAGTCCATCTATATTTGGAATTCAAAATGCATCACAACCTGCTTGGCAGCAGTTTCCCTGTAAACTTTCATCAGATACTTACGGCTCTCCACAGTCATTCTTAATTTCTTTCTCTGTGGTTCTGCTAATTAAAGCCTCAGCTCACGTTCCTTTTAAGGTCCAAACTCTCTTCACTCTGTAAAAGAGAAAAATGTTAATCAAATGTCAAAGGTCTTTGAACTGTGGTATTGGTGTAATCCTGATGATTACACAGGAGTCTTTCTGACCAGCAGCCTGGGATTTGTGCCTTTCTCACTCAGTAACCAAATCTTTTCCACAGAGCTTAAATATGTAATTGCATGGCAGAGGCTGTTGCTTTCTAGGAAAAGAACTTATGAACACATCTTGCACTAAGTTTTGAGATTTCAGTGTAATCACGGGCTAATACTTTTCTGGTTTACAGACTGGATTTCTTTCCAGGGTCCTAATTATGAACATGAGATTTGGCTACCCTATTGTGAACTTCCGGTTCTTCAAGTGCATGACTAATCTGAAGAGAAAAATGAGTGCATGAAGACAATCCAACAACAAGGCTACTCCTAAGCTTGATTTATTTATTTATTTTTAAAAACATCATTTAGCTTTTAGTGGTACTCTCCTTGGAGCTGATGTGAGTTGAAAATATACACTACCTCACATAGCTGGGCCTGAAGGACATTCCAATACAATGATCTGATAGTGCTGAATGCTGCTGATTCAAAAACCTAAGAGGATGTGCCAGGCACCCACAAAAGCCACTCACTCACTCACCTCTGCAGCTGGACAGAGATGAAAAAATTAACGAAGGCTTCATGGGCTGAGATAAGGACCAGTGTTGCCTTAGGTTTTAACCCTTACATTTTTTTCGAATTCTGTATTGCCTAATGTGTAACTCTGAGATGCTTCATAGCCTGTTAGCTGCTGTTCTCGCATGCTAAGATAGACATAACAATGCCTCTCTGGGCTTGCTCTTCAAGGACACTTAGACGGCCCAGGCCCAAGCTTCTAAAGGGGGGGGTGGGGAGCAAGCTAGGGGAGCTAGGGGAAAAATGTAAAGTTCTAATTGGGGAATTTATGCTGATATGCAAATGGACTAAACCTATAAAGGTGAGGAGAACTCGTGACTTGTTGTCCATTTGGGTGATGCCCCTAAGAGGGCTTTGTCTGCCCTAAATGTACTTTTGAAGGCCTTTCGAATAAATACCCACCTTTATTCCCTTACTCCTGGCTAGTCTCAGTTTTTGGGCTAGCCTTTTCAGGCAACACCAGGAGAGACATCCCTCACCAAATACCATTATAGGCAAAACAGGCTAAACTCAGAGATATGAAGTGAATTTATTGCTAACCAAATCAGAGCAGAATAATGAGAAGTAAAAGAAGCCCTTAAAAACACCTTCCCCGTACCCCTCCCTCCTTCCAACTCTACCTTCTACCCCAGCAGTGCAAGGAGGGAGGGAGTGGGTCTTATGGTGATCTCATCCACTGTAGCTTCGTCCCTCTCCTCGGGAAGAGGAGTTGTTCCCCTGCCGCACTGAGGGGTCCCTCCCACAGGAGACAGTTCCTCATTAACTTCTCCAATGTGAGCCCATCTTACAATNGAAGCCCTTAAAAACACCTTCCCCGTACCCCTCCCTCCTTCCAACTCTACCTTCTACCCCAGCAGTGCAAGGAGGGAGGGAGTGGGTCTTATGGTGATCTCATCCACTGTAGCTTCGTCCCACTCCTCGGGAAGAGGAGTTGTTCCCCTGCTGCACTGAGGGGTCCCTCCCACAGGAGACAGTTCCTCATTAACTTCTCCAATGTGAGCCCATCTTACAATCAACAGCTCCCTGCAAACTGCTGCAATGTAATTCCATCCCACAGGCAACAGTCCCCCTCAAACTGCTGCAACGTGGGTCCCTCTTCCATGGGGTGCAGTTCTTCAAGGACAGACTGCTCCAGCATGGGAGCAGGTTCACACCTGCCATGGGTTTCCCACAGAACCACAGCCTCCTCTGGCATGCACCTGCTCTGGCGTGGGGCTCCCCCATGGGTTGTGGGTGGATCTCTGCATTCCCCGTGGACCTCCACAGGCTGCAGGGGGACAACCTACTTCACCATGGTTTTCACCATGGGCTGCAGAGGAATCTCCACTCTGGCGCCTGAACCACCTCCTCTCCCTCCTTCTTCACTGACTTTGGTGTCTGCACAGTTGTTCCTCTTACATGTTCTCACTGCACCCTTCTCTGGCCAAAATTAAAACAGCACAACAACCTTTGTTTTGATTTCTTCTTAAATCTGTTATCACAGAGGCATTACTACCATCTCTAATTGGCCCAGATTTGGCCAGTGGCATGTCCATCTTTGGAGCCACCAGGGGTTGGCTCTGCCAGACATGGTGGAAGCTTCTAGCAGCTTCTCACAGAAGCCACCCCTGTAGCCCTCCTGCTACAAAACATTTCACAGCACTTAATTTCATTCCATTAAATGGTTTTCATTTCAGCATTTTCTTTTTTATTTCAATTTCATTTCATTTCATTGTTTCATTTCAATCCATTTGACTTAATTCCTTGATTTCTCATTTCATTGCCTTTCATGGTCCAGATTCGAAAGATGTAGGAGCAGCAATGTGGGGTCATGCAGGTATCAACTTGGCATGCCTTTTCCAGCCCCAGTGTTTCTGGTGCTGTAGGCTCTTTTATTGTCTCAATCCTAAACCTAACCCTAGCCACAACCTAGCACTGTGACAGAGGTTCTCATCACTATAGGTGGCATAGATTAAAACGTGTGGGTTTGGCAATGTTGGCACCCTGCTGTGATGCCCTTGCAATGCCTTTTCAAGTGCCAGTGTCCCTGGAGCTGTAGGCTCTGCAGCTCTTGGAACTCTAATACAAACTCTAACAGCAGCGTGTTGCTGCTGCTGAGATCCCCCTCACCAGGGCTGGCCCGGATTCAAAAAGTGTCGAGTGAGCAATAGTGGTTCCCTGCTGGGATGAAAATTCTTCATTTCATGAAAGGAAATGAAATCTTGAGATTTCAGTGAGTATCATTTCATTAAGTTTTGGTTCATTTCACTGCACTTCAGTTCATTCCATTCCATTTCATCATTTTCACTTCATTTCAGAATTTTTTCTTTCCTTTCCTTTCCTTTCCTTTCCTTTCCTTTCCTTTCCTTTCCTTTCCTTTCCTTTCCTTTCCTTTCCTTTCCTTTCCTTTCCTTTCCTTTCCTTTCCTTTCCTTTCCTTTCCTTTCCTTTCCTTTCTTTTCCATGTCACTTCATTCCTTAAAGTTTCAAGGGGACCCCTGGGAGTCCAAGACCAGCCAGAGCTGCCAGTCCTGGCATCTTTGGTCTGGGAGCAATCCTGTAACATCTGCCATTTTAGGACACGGAATCTCAGTTTGGGCCAGGCGTGCCTGACCAAAGAGTATTGACCCTTTTCCATAATAAGGAAAACCCAGCAACCCAATGTCATGAAGGCAGTTTCGAGGCAGTCCCTGGGAGTCCAAGGCCAGCCACAGCCATTGGTCTCTGCAGCTTTGACCTGGGAGAAATCCTGCCACGTTCACCATTTTAGGAGGCAGAATCTCAGTTTGGACCACGCATGCCAATACAGGCCCTAGTCCATGGGAAAGACAATCCAGCAACCCAATGTCTCAAGACTGGTGCAGAGGTGGCCAAAAATAGTCCATGAGCAGCTTTGGTGTGGGAGAAATCCTGCAATGTTCACAATTTTAAAAGATGGAACCCTATTTTCTGCCACATGCAGCTGGCTGTGAATGACAGCCCTTTCCATGGTAAAGAAAGTATTCCACCCCAGTGTCTTGGGAGCAATTGAGAGGTGGAATCCAGCAGTCCAAGGCCGGCCAGAGCCTCTGAACTGCTCCCAAGACTCTAGGGTATAAAGCTTTCCTTCCTGTGGAAAAGAGCCATCATTCACCTCCAGGAGCCTGTGGCCAGAAATGGGATTCTGCCTGTTAAAATTGCAAATGACACAGCATTTCTCCCAGACAAAACCTGCCAGGAACTAGGGCTCTGGCTGGCCTTGGACCCCCAGACACCACCTCCAAAATGACATTGAGACATAAGGGCTTTGAATTTTCCTTCCTGTGGAAAAGGGCCATTGCTTGCCTCCAGGTGCCTGTGGCCAGAAGTGGGTTTCAGCCTCCTAAATTTCTGATCATCGCAGGATTTCTCCCAGATGAAAGCTGCCAGGAACTGGGGCTCTGGTGGCCTTGCACACCCCGGCAACCCAAGTAATCTCATCCACCTCTGAGTCCATGTCCTTCTTCAAGGTCACGAAGAACTCTTCAAGAATGACGATGGCAGAGTAAAACATCTTCGAGCAAAGGTTGGTCACCTGGGGAAGTCATGAGGGGAAACATAAGAATCACCTTGTAAAGAAAATCTGTTGCCTTAGACAAAAATCCCAGGAAACAACACCACTTCTCCTCCTATGTCCCAGGGGAACATAAAAGCACAGGAAGAGCCGAAGAGCACAAGCACAGAAAGGCACTTACTCTGCTACCAACTTCTGCTCTGGCCTCAGGCCTGCTTACTGCAGGCCTAGAAAAGACTGTTTCACCCAGAACAAAGTGTGCTACTTAACTCGTATAATGTCCACTGCTCTGATTTTAGCCCCTTTTATTAGAAAAACAAAGAAACAAATTAAAGCAAGGGCTGCTTTCAAACCATAAAGACACAAGACACAAATACAAGATAAAAGGGTCATTTGCTCCTGATCAAAAAAGCAATATGAGCAGCTGAAGCACTCAGCCAGGAAACAGAAAACACAGGCTGAAGTCTACAGATTAATTTGCATTCAGTGTATTGAATGACAGCTTGGGCAGAGATTTGGACTGTGGCAAATAACCTAATTCGTGTCTCACTTTCTGTATTTGCACATTGCATTATATGGCTCCTGGCTCACAGAGGAGAGTGTCAGATGCCCTACCTACCAGTAAATACAGTTACATGTACAGGGCCTCAGTCTGATGGCAACACTATACAAAAAGCAAGCAAGTGAACAAAAAGGGGATAAAATCATGTGGCAGCCAAGCAGCAAAAAGGAATGTTTTAAATCGGGATATGTTTTTCCACTGCAGAACGGTCAGGTCAATACTAAAAGAGAGATAGACATGGGCTTTGAGAAAGGAGGGCTGTTCTGGATGGAAGGCAAGGGCTTGGAGGGTAAGAGCAGCTGGGAAGTTGACAAGGAAAGAACTGAGTCCAGAGTAACCTCCCTGGGACCACTGCAGCCAGCCAGGCCTGCAAAGAGGAGACACAAAGTGTAATAGAGGCAACACTGCAAACCTAAAGCATCTGAAGCTACATATTTCATGGGACACATTTCCTGGAAACTTCTCAATAGCTGCTTCTCAAGCAGGCCAGTGGGCAGACTGTGTTTCTGATAAGCTCAAGAGGAGCTGAGCCCTGGAGCTATTCATCCGGGCTGAGGCCTAACAAGAATTTCTCAATCACAGTACGGCCTGACAAGGGCGTGGGGATTCACCACCACGATGTGAAACATGAAGTTTTGATGTAAAGTAAAAAGCCATGGCCCCTGGACCATGGCAAAGTAAAAAGCCATGGAACTGGGCAATATCCTCAGGAAAGTCTCTCCTGTGGGAGAATGACAATGCAGATTCTTGTGCTACTGATTCCATGTGTCCCGACTTTTTTAAGCTCTTGGTGGCAAAGTCCCTTAACTTTGACACACAGCTCACAAGACTAGCTCCTGTATCGTTCTGCACAAAGAATACAAGTGAGATTACACATCCCAAATCTGTGTTCTCTTCCTGGTGAACTGACTGTTTTGAGGAATTGCTGAAGCAGCAAATTTACTGCCTCAAATAGTTACTATGCATGGCAAGGAGCACAGAGGAAAGATTTAAAGTTAAAAGTATTGCCCACACAATGCTCTTTTGACAAGTTCTGTCCTGAGCTTTCCCAAGGAAGATCTGAAAGGTTCAATGCCCTTAGCAAAAGCTCCTGCAATGGCTGCTTGTCAGCAGAGCAGGGCTGTCAGCTGTGAAACAAGTGTTACCACAAGCAGCAGCTTACCCAGGACAGCAAACCAAGAGCTAGGAATGGGCTGATGTGAAAGACAAACTTCCTTAGCTCCTTCCAAGAGCACTGGAACAATTCCTCATTCCAATGAAGTGCAGTGCTGGACACTACAGTGCTATTTAAGGACTGGACACAAGTTTTCTCCCACTGAGGCCTGTGATGGTTTCTGCTGGAGCTGTGGGCTCCTGTGCCTGGTGGACACAATGAGGAGAGAAGGAGCCAAGTGCACTTGGCTTTGCCTTGAGCATAAGTGCACACCTTTGCCTTGAGCATAACCCGGCCTTGACCAAACACACTGAAACCTTTCCCCTTCGGCCCATGTCTTGAAAATCAGGTCAGCTGTTTGATGACTCAGGTTCGTTTGTTGTCAAAGAATTTTCCTCAGAAATATTAGGGTTGTCTTCCTCCGGGCCTTCCTCTCAGCAACCTTGTTGTTCCTGTGTTGTTCCTGTGTGAAGCCGTCCAATGTGATGCCCATCCACAAGAAGGCCTGGAAGAAGGATCCAGGAAATTACAGGCCTGTCAGCCTGACCCTGGTGTCCAGTAAGATTATGGAACCGACCATCTTGAGTGCCATGACCCGGCACCTACAGGACGGCCAGGGGATCAGGCCCAGACAGCATTGATTTAGGAGGGACAGGTCCTGCCTGACCAACCTGATGTCCTTTTATCACCCGGTGACCTGTCTGGTAGATGTGGGGAAGGATATGGCTGTTGTCCACCTGGACTTCAGCAAAACCTTTGAAACCATCTCCCATAGCATACTCCTGGAAAAGCTGGCAGCCCACAGCCTGGACAGGTGCACTCTTCACTGGGTTAAGAACTGACTGGATGGCTGGGCCCAGAGAGTGGTAGTGAATGGTGCCACATCCAGTTGGTAGCTAGTCATTAGTGGTGTCCCCCAGGGATCAGTGTTGGTCCTGTTTAATATCTTTATTAATGATCTGGATGGTGGGATTAGGTCCACCATCAGCAAATTTGCAGATGACACCAAGCGGGGAGTGTGTGTCAATCTGCTGGAGGGTGGGAAGGCTCTGCAGAGGGATGTGGACAGGCTGGATAGATGGGCCGAGTCCAACAGTATGAGGTTTAAGAAGTTTGGTGTTTTTTTCCATTGCATTTCAGTTTATCGTATGTCCTGTCCTTTCTCTTTGTTTCAATCCGTTCCCTGACTTTGAGATTTCAATTTGAATTTTTTGGACACATTTCAGACCTTTTTCCTGCAACTCGTGTCATCTCATTGCATTTAATTTTTTACACTTCCTTTTCAGAATATTCTTTTTGACTGTATTTCATTTCATTTCATTTCATTTCATTTCATTTCATTTCATTTCATTTCATTTCATTTCATCATAATTTCTCTCCTGTGTGTTCATTTCACTTTGTTCCCTGATTTCAAGATTTTATTTCTTTTCATGAAAGGAAATTCTTAATTTCATGAGGGGAAATGAAATCTTGCAATTTCAATGAGGATCATTTTGGGCAAGTTTTGGCCTATTTCACTGCACTTCATGTCATCCCGTTGCATTTAATAATTTTCACTGATGCCACAGGGAATTTTGCTTTTCCATTGCTCATATATTTGTAGCTCTGTGGTCCATTTGGTTTCATAGCCAACTCCAGTAATTTTGCTATCCTCTTAAACAGAAAGACATAACACATTCCTAGGTATCCTATCCTAATCTTGCTTCTTTGGGCACTAAGAACATTTCACTGTCCCATGTCTCATAAAATGTAGATAAAATTGTCTGGAAGCTAAGGGGAGTAAGGGGGAGAATTAGCTCATTAACTGGACTTTTGATTGGGAGATTGGGGTCAAGTATGCAAATTTGCTAAACTTACAGAAGTGTGCAAGTCCTGTACTACGTGTGCATGTGGGTGTGCATTTTGGGTGTGCCATCATAAATGTATCTGGAGGCCTCCATTAAACAGTAACCACTTTTATCACTATAATCTTGTCTGGCTTCTGATTTTTAGGTGGCTAAAAAGGCATAATTGCCAGGGGAAAGGTTTTTCTATCAATAGTTACAGTATGGAGATTTTTAAAGCTGTGTTGCCAAAAGCAAATGGTTTGAATTCTAATGTGGCTTTGAGTTCAAAATTTTTCCCTTTCTGTTCATTAATATTTTCTTATATTCCTAAGGATCTACCATGTATTACAGTACTTTTCACAGGAATTCACTTAATCTGATTTTAAGCTTTATGAGGGTTCTTTTTTTGGTCAGTTCATTAATACTTAACAGTCTCTGCAGTCTGAAATACAAGAGTAAGAAAGTCCTTAGTCAGGCTGCAAAGAGTTTGGCAAACCTGTCAAGAGTTACTTGATCTATCTTGTGGCAAAAAGTCAGGCAAAATGGTCCACCCTTAATTAGAATAATCCTGTTCTGATTTTTCTGCAAGTGCTTTCTGCCACACTGGTCTAACTGTGAAGGTTGCACAAAATTCATAGCACACCTAACATACCACACACTCGTTGCCTGTGTGATAACCGTGGTTTTCTACTGTTTTCATCCACTAAAGCTGCATTTAGGTATCCAAAAGCAAAGACACCTCCTTTCTGTGTTTTGTAAAATGTATCCTTTGGGAAAGGCCCATGGGCTGATAGTAAGCAGTGTAGTCTGAATTATATTGATAGTGTTTATATCATTTGACCAAAAGAAATTACCTAATTTTAAAAATCAGGTGTTTTAAATCCCGATGCTAATCCCTTGAGACAATGGCAGTAAGTATTAAAAAGGAGAAAAAATTGCAAAGAGCCAGCTTTGTTACTTGAGTAGTAATTGCATTCCAGTTAATCCATCTTGAAATTAAGTTAATCAATCATGTTAAAAAAAAAAAAAGCAAAGAAAAAACTTTAACTTGCTAACGAATTAAGTGGTTGCAATTCAAACTGCCCAAAACCAGAGATACTGCCACCAAGGATAGTGTGAACTACAGTGCAGAATAAAGAAGAAAGCTTTAATCTTGAACATAAAAGCAAGTTAATCTGTGAAGATGCACCAAACACAGGCCTATACCATTCAGCTTGCAGTATGATCTGCCACTTTGCAAAGAAGAAAGCCTGTAGCTTCTTTTAATTGATCTCCTCACACTGCCCAGATTTAGCTAATATATTATTTGCTTTAAATAATCCCACCATGACTAGCAGATTTTGCTAGGATAGTTAGTGTATGTAAGACCTATATAGAGATCTGAATTTGGAAAGATAAAATCTTGGAGATATATAAACCAGATCCTGTTTGCCAGTTTGTCAAACCAAACAAGACAAAAAGGGCAAACTTTAATGTTTTATCCCACAAATTCATATCTCTGTGACTGAACTCTCCAGAGGAAAGGGTCACGTTAACCTCCGTTGTGTCATATTTAACGTGGCTGTTGGAAGACTTCCTTAGTGGTCTTTGTAAATACCACATTTTCTGTATTTCTGACTTGCTGACTTCAATTCTGGTGTTTTGCCCTGTGGAGATTTCTTGTCATACCCATGATTTTTTCTAAGCATCCATGGCTAAACCTCCTGTTTCTTGCTGCAATCCTGATCTGCAGATGTTGATTGGGTTCCATCATCTGGGTGTTGTGTGCACAGGGCATTGCTGTTATGGTCTCCAGAGCACTGTTGTGATTTATCCCTGGTTGGCAGGTCAGCACCACACAGTCACTCCCTCACTTCCCAGCCCTGAGGTACAGAATTGGAAAAGTGCAAAAACTTGTGGGTTGAGATAAAGCAGTTTAACTAAATTTAAAAAAAAAAAAAAAAAAAAAAAAAAAAACCCAAAAAAAAAAAACCAAAAAAAAAAAAAAAAAANAAAACCCAAACAAAAAACAAAGAAGAAAAAGACAAATAGAAAACAACAAAGAGGAAAATCCCAAATGCAAGAAAATGCTCAGTTTCTGAGCAAGGGGAGCCCCTGCAATCTTCCATCCCTCTGGTTTGATTGCGAACAGTGTCATATACTGTGGGATATCCCTCTGGTCAGTAGGGGCCAGCTCTCTCTGCTGTGTTCCCTCACAGCCTCTTGGCACCACCAGCCCACTCACTGGCAGTGCTGTGTGCAGAGAGAAGCCCTTGGTTCACATTTCCAGCTGCCAAAGGCTTCGTTGTCCACCTCACGGCCTTCTCCCCACAGCCATGAGGAGGCAGCTGACGGACACGGCTTTGGCCAGTGGCCGGTCTGTCATGGGGCTGGCTGGAATGGGCTCTGCCCAACATGGGGCAGCTGCTGATGCTCTCACAGAAGCTGCCCCTGCAGCCTTCCCACTTCAAATCCTTCCATGGACAACCAGCCCATGATCTCAGAGAAACCCCATAGAGGTGACATGGCATCAGACCACTTTCTTCCCAAAAGGGCAGATGCCCTGGAGAGGCTGCCAGGCCCTGGGGCAGAGTAAGAGCAGAGCTGGGACAGAGGGCAAGATTGTCTGCATTTGTCACTGCTCCTGCTGCCTGGCCTTGGCAGTGTCCATGATGGAGGGGTAGCTCCTCTCCTGGTCACAGAGCACACACGAGAAACACCCTGTTAGTAGTTACAGAGATGTTCTTTTCAGTATAAAATGATGTAGAAGGTGTAACTTGTGACACATCTTCCCACTTTAAAGCTGCGGTGCCGCTCCTGGGTGCACGCTGTCTGTGCTGAGCAGCTGTGTGGAAAAACTGCAGGAAAACACGAGCTCTGCTGCCCCTTGGTGGCCATCACTCCAGCAGAGTCCTGTGGGAAGATTTTTATATATTCAAGAGGGCTGTTCTGGTGCTGTTATGCACTGTGTTTGGGTACAAGGCATTGCCTAAGTTGTGCTGGCAGAAACTGGGGAAGCATTGTTAGGAGAGAAGAGGGTCCAGCTGTCACAGAGGACAAGGTAGCTGACCTTCAGATCTGGCAGCAATTCAACAGAGCAAATGCAGCCTTACACCCAGGGGCCATCAGCATGGACACTGCACAGTGAAGGCGAGCCCATCTTTGGGAAAGCCAGACAGAAAGATTGAAGGCACAAAGCAAAATTACTCTTGCTGACACCAGCAGATGCATGTCTGGTTCAGACAGGGAAGACTGAACACACTGTGCTAGGGAGGCTTGACCTGGAATATTAGAGAAGTTATTCCCAAATAGCCCACTTCACATAGTACACAGTATATCCTACAGTGTCACAGACCTTGGCAAGTACGGGGATTGTGTACAGGCATATGAAATCACGCCTATTTACTTCTTTTTTTTTTCTAAACAGAAGTTTGGCAATTCCACATCCTCTCTTCCTGCCCCATGGCTTGACATACTTAATTTTAGCTACTACTCCCATGTGCATCCAATTCACCTGAGCACCTTCCATATTTAAGTCCTCCTTTAAGCGTAATGCAGGGATTAAACATTCTCTATAATTAATAAGGCTGCATTGAATTGGAGAAGGTTACATAAGACAGAGCCTTTTTCTTGCTACTATACATAATATTTTAAATAATGAGACAAAACATACTTTAAGATTGTTTATTTTAAATGGTATTCTGAAATTCATGGTTATATACAAATTTTCAAACTATGAAGCTGAAGATTGCATGGTGACTGTCTTCACAAAGTAAGGCTGCTTGGTCAATGTTCTCAGAGCTGATTCCATTGAAGTGTGATTACTCAGAGTACAGGATGGCTTCAGGAAGGTTGTAATCCATGAAGGCACCAACACCAAAGGAGGGAGGCCTTCCTACACAAAAAGCTAATCAAGGGTCCCCTTGGTTGCCATGGGACATTTGTTGAATTTGAGAGCACCACCAGCAGGGAAAGGTGTGAGTAAAACCAATGGTCACCGTGGAAAGCCTTTTACAGTGCACTCACAATCTGGAGACAGGTACACACTGCAGGGGTTTTCCATGTCATTCTTACTCACTGTGCTTTATTCCTCACTCAAATGGGCCAGTGATGGAAAAAAAACACAACAAAATTTTTAAAAAACAGCTTATACTATTATGGTAATTTAGCAGTGATCTTTAGAGACAGATTTTTTTCAGGGACCATTGAAAGGATTTATGTTACTGCTGAAACTTCAGTTTAGATACCAGACACAGGGATGGGATGAAATTTATCACCCTGCAGCCAACAGACAGAAAGTTTTCACTTCTCAGAATTCCCATGGAAGATAGATGAGCTACTGCCTCCTCACATGTTCCCCAATACTAAAGGCAGAAATATGCTTCATGAGTTTGTTTTACACAGACAGTTAAAAATACATTTTAGTAATGTTTCCTATTAAAACCTTACCCATAGCACAGTACTGAAATCAGTGCAACAAAATGACAGGAAGGAGTATTTACAACCTTATTGTATTGTACCAAATTTGCAAGACAAGAAAATTCTAAAGTGCAAAGTTGTGTCTATTCTACACAGATACAGGGATCCATTTTCTGCTCACTGTACGAACCACTACCATCATTACAGACACACCACAGATCCATGCTGAACATCCAAGTGACCAAAGACCATCCTCAGGCTGACAAGCAAAACTGCTCTACCAAATCCAGTGGGAGGCAGACATCAGCATCCAAGGGCCAGGTTTAGTCCCTCAGCTCTAGGTGTGTCACATGCTGGATGGAGAGTAACTACTGTAAACCCAGGAACACAAGACATGGAGGAAGAGTATTTAAATACATGGAGGAAGGTACTTAAATAGAAATCTTAGAAAGAGCTTAACGGTTTGGTTTATAGTAAATTAAAGACAGTCACTGCTTTTCTTAAAGCACAAAACAGAGGGCCCAGCACTCTGTATTTTATTCAGCTGCAGTTCTGTCCTGCTTCAGATGGGTCACAAATTTTTAATGACTATTTACACCAATGAGATTTGCAGGCTTAGCCATGAGAGCCTCTAATACCAGAGAGAGGCCACAAAAACAGGCTCTTGCAGCATTAGAATATTAAAAAGTCACCATTCAAAATATCTCACTGTTAAAAATTACTGAAGGGAATTATAATAGAAGGAACATGGCTGCTAGGTTTCCAGATTAACTGAAACTCCCAGTTCATTCACCCATATTCTTAAGCATATTGGACAGTTAATCTATATCCTATTTACAATAATTCTTTCTACTACCCCACAAAACCAGAAGAGAAAGCTGCTGACTGGCTCACAGCTCCCTCTACTGTGCGAACTAAACAGTCTCCAGTTTCTTATTTTTTGACAAAATGATCCAATGCTTGCCATAGGATTTTAGCAACAAGTAGACACAGTTTGTCTTGAAAAGCAACATGTTAGGTGAATTAGTTTGTTCCATTAGTGTATTTTTAAACTACTACATCATATTTACTGAAACAGCTATGGCATAAGAGGTTACACAGCTAGGCTTAAGTAATGTCATCATCTGACACCATTCACTTGGTTATGCCCCAAACTATTTACAGTGAACTTGATTTAGACAAACCACACGGTTTGAGAAAGTGTCCAAAGAATTCCAAGCCCATAAAACAATCTTTCCTACCAAGTGGTTTAGGAACGAGTTAGTCATGATTTGTTAATCTGATTTTAAGATATTCCTTTACTGGAATACATTCATGGGTAAAAGCTGCATTGGAAATGAGTCCCAGGACCTGCGGGTGCATTAGCAAACACGAGTAAGTCTGTGCCACAGTTTGCAGCAGATGGAAGGGAAAATAAGGGAAAGAGGGAAAATGGAATCTAGTCTGTATAGCAACAAAACTAATTAAGTTGAGATGTGTACATATTGACACAGAGCTCTGAAAAACAGTGAGTAACTAAAAAAATTGTGATTATGAAACAGAGTTAACTGCATCTCGATCCTTAAAAGGGCAGGCTGAGAAAATGTTGATGACTACAGCTGGAATACAATTTTAGAACTAAAATCTGTATAAGCAAACTAACTCCACACTCCATTCTGGCAAAACCTAAACTGGTCTTTTAACAATGTAAGGACTCTAATGAGTCAGTTGATCAAGTTATAAACAGATTTGAGTAACTCTTCATGAAAAATACTCCAGGTCCCTGTGCAGCACCAGAAGAAATGGACCAATTTTAGATATATATTCTTCTTGATAGTCATTATCCTCTGGTCATCTAGGCCCTTGCAGAACAGAAACTTCTTCCAAAGTAATTCAGTTCATTTTACACTTATTTTTATGTACAGAACTGACAGAAAGAAAAATCCATCACGGGAAGCAATGAATTGTGCATTTGATCATCCCATGACCTGCCAGCATTAAAAGCCTCTGCCTTTTGCAGCAACAAATTTTGTAGTTTGGTCCAGTATCTCAGTAAGAGTCTTGAGTTTCGTATTAACCTTCTGAACAGCTTTTGTTCCATAGGCCTTCAAGGATTTACACATCTGCCCCCTAAGTTAAATGACTCTAAGCCCCATGAAAGATTTCAGGAACACTGAATTACACCACAGTGGAAGGTGAACAAAGAGTACAAAGTGAGGAATGTGTTTACAGTATACATCATGATAAGTCCTATGCCATCATGTTTGCTGAAAGGGTGTCACAGGCTGTTCAGTTTGTTTCTCAGGTAAAGTGAAGTGCAGCAACTGGTAGCCAGGGATTGCAAGGCTCTCACTTCAACACATGCATCAAATTCCTTTGCATTTGCAGCAGATCAGAAAGCTGTTTGTGTTGCCACGGGTGTTTTGCAGTGCTCAGCACTAAGGAATGCTGTCACATTTTCCACAGCAGGCAGAAATGGAAGCAGCAAAGTTCTACAAAATACTTTCTTCCTCAGCCTTGACTGGGCTTGGCTTTTGCCAAGTTTTCTTCATAAAGGGCTGATTTCAGTGCAATACTGCAAAAGCTGAAAGTAGCACTGTTTAAACAGAGCATAAAGGAAATCTAGAGCTTGGTTTCCCAGTTGTGCCCATCAACTCTTCAGCTCCTCTATGCTTCCTGTTCTCCTGACAGCTTCTTATAGACAGTACTCAGATGAAAACACAGCAACTTAGTTACAAATCTATTACCTTGGCATAACAACTTCATGAATTTCAGTGCCAGCAGATTTGAACTGTCTGCAGCCTTCATACTTAACAATCTTTGAAGATTCAAAAACTTTGAAAGAATGACACAGTGATGCATTGCTTTTAAGCACTTCCATATTTGCTGCACCACTTGATACACTTTGATATTAAAGGATTTCAGCTAAAGGAAAGACAAGCTAAGGTATCTTGCTACAAATTCTGATAAAAAAACCCTAATCTACAGAGGAAATAACAGAGGCTAATAGTTTCAGAATAAAAATTGTGCTCAAGTCACGCAGAACTTGGGCTTTTCCAAGTTCTGTGAAAGTCCTGTGAGATACCATAGGAGAGTTACAAACCAAACCCAGATTTTCTTCCCTCACTACAATTAGGTGAATCGGAACACGACAGGGTGCTAAGCCTTAATAACAAAACTTGAATAAATGTAACTGTTCATGCAAACTTGTGTTTGCAGTATTGGACATGATATAGCATATAATGTAATGGAAAAATCCTCAAGCATTACAATCATGATACTTCCTTTGCTATTTGTGGGTAAAACTAAACCCACAAAAAGAAACTCCCTAGAGGCACAATAGAACATTTAAGCCCACTCATTCTATGATATCCCACTAAAACCAAAAATAAGTCAGATATAAATAACCTCCTAGAAATCCACCACATTCTTAAGCAAGACAGACACATATTAACAAAGGTAAATTAAATTAGTCTTCTAAATGGAAAAAGGAGAATCAAAATAACAGAGATTACAACTAAAGCCCCACAGTCCTATTAATAGGAGTTTCTAAGTGAATTCAAAGCACTTATGGCACTTAAGAAATCTGGCATCCACTGTCTTTTTGAGGCTTTATATCTGGTTCCTTCAGAGGTTTTACTTCTTCATCTGGTTTTGGTTTAACCTGAAAACAAGAAGAAAAAAAAAAAAGGCAGCTGAATACCACAAGTACAAACCACTGTGTCTGCACAGTATTTATGCACGGCTAACTTTACATATTATAATCTAATAGTCCCCTCTCTTTTCAAGGCTGAAGACTCTGAGCAAACCTCAAGCAAGAGGGAAAAGCCAAACATTCTCTGTTTCAGCATCCTTAAATGAATCCTTTTCTGAAAAAGAATCTTTCTATAGCATTCACTGCTGTAACATTACAGGACTTAGTAAAAGATGACTCTGAATTTCCAGATGTTGGCAGTGTGGTGGAGGTTAACTGAGCTGCCCCTGGCACAGAAGAAGTAAGAGCTTAGGTGGTAGCCTTGTGTCTACATCCTAGAGTGAGCTGGAGAATGTTACAGAACAGCCAAACTGACTCTGTGTGATACACAGAATAAAGCTAAGGGGAATGAACAGCACATGAGATTCCCTTACAGTGTCGTCCTTTGGCCTCTTGGTGAGATCAAATGCTGCAACTGTTTCAGGAGTCCAGTGTGCGTTCAAGGCAGGAAACTCAAAAGGAACAGGCTCTACTAAACCATAGTTTGCTTTTAGTTCCAGCTGGGGAGCCTCTGCTGGCACCTTCTGGAAATAGCTGTAACAGAATACAGAAATGTATTTAAAATACAATGCACCACCTCTGCAAGTCTTGTTTGCAATTCTAAAGAAAAAAATCTGGATTTTTACAGTAGCAATCACTGCTGCTCTCTTCCATCTGCTTAAGGCACTGCCTAACATGCATTTGCCAGCAAGATTCACAAGAAGAAAAGCAATTCCTTCTTACTATTATTGCCTGTGCCCTAAAAGCAAGGCAGGTTTTCTCCTACTTGATAACCATTATTCCCAGTGCTTCAATGAGAAGGACATCTTTTGTCCAAAAAAACCCTTCAAAATACAAATGAGGATTTAAAGTATTTCCCAAGAAAGATGAAGAGGACAGTTCTTCTCCTAAATCAATCTTAATGTGCCACAGTGCATAATGGCAACGACACTGCAGTCCCCCCAGAGTGGCTACGGGGCAAAGCCTGACCCAGGGTGTACCTCTGTCCTTGGCAGAGCAGCAGGGGCTGGGCTGACACACACTGACACACTCTGCCTTACTTCCTGCACTGCAGAGCTATCCCAAAACAGTCTTTTTCAGTCCCAAAACTGCTTTTTCTTTCAAAGTTTTGTTCTAAAGGGACATGGATTTGTTGAAATCTCCTGTGTGCTGTTGTTGTAAGCTCTGAGAATGGTTATTTGAACCAGAGCAGAGTACAGCATTTCTTTTCCTACTGGTAGTTCAGTTTGATGTACTTGACAATCCTTTTTGTTTAGTCAATTCCTTATTATGCAGGTCCTTAAATATCATAAAAAGGGAAATAACAAACCTATTATGGAATACTAAATCATAAAAGGGGGGAAGGGAAGGAATAAATGAGCAAAAGAATTCTAAAGCACAACTAATTTTGTTATGTTCAACTGCTTCCAAACCCTTTTTGGAAGGGGCCTTAACTAACAGAAAGCCCTGTTCATAATAATAATTATACTTAGACTGGTAAAGCTCCTAACACCCTAAGCATGTTCTTCACTGAAGGCAGCACCGTGTTTTGACTTCCCTGCTTGCAAAGTAGAATCACCTACTACTCCTCTCCATTTCCCTCTGTCCTATTTTGCCCACTAGATCCCAGCAGATGGGCACAGAGCACTACAGCAACACAGCAACTTTGCAGACTTTCTCTTGTGCAGAAGGAAAAGTAACAGGGTGGCTGAGGAATGAAGGAAGAAAACCTCTCCAGATGTCAGTCCAACCCACCCTGCTGAACACAGTGTGTGACAGCACAGACCCACAGCAAATCTGCTAAGAGAAAATTACAGAATTGCAAATTTATCTTTACGTTACATGCCCTGCCCTAAAGGAATGTAACAACTTAAGAGTAAAATTTACCATCCCATCCTGAAATAAAGGCAAATGAGGTCATAACACTTCATAGAGAGTGCTGTACCAACCACGAATTACTTACATAAACCCATTCTCCCGCTGACATTTTTCTAGGGTGTTCTTAATCAAGCTTCCTAATTTCCTAAAGAAAAGATGTCCAGAAGGTTTGGCAGTAGTCCCGGGCCCTTTGGTTTCTCCATATTCTTTGCACAGTGCTTCAGCCTTGGCAAAAACTTTGCAAGAAAGAAATGAAATAAAAATTATTTACATCACCCTCTTAAATCATGGTTCTGCTCTACAGTGCTTCAGTTTTAGAAAATACCAGAATCCATTCAGGCCTCTTTCTTCTTAGAAACAAAACCAAACTAGATCAAAGACAGCACTTCCAGCCAGGATTTACTGAATCCAACAAGTGACTAGGAATAGGAAAAAAAAAACCAAAACCTTTTTAGGTGCGAAGATGCAGGAAAGCAATATTACTTGTGGGGAAAAGTGCAACAATAAGCCCAAGAACTGTGCCACATGGCAGGGAAAAAAAGAGGGTATGAAGGTGTCCACGCACAGATGATGCCCCAAACCAAACAACAATAAACAACATGGAGTGGGAGAAGCAGCATTCTTCTCTGAACAGCAGAACAGTATTTGTTTTACTCCAAGTAATCCAACTTACTTTGTTCTTAATACATTCTTTATTTATTTCTAAAATTAATGTTAAAATTTCCAATTTGAAGATTTGAGCATTTTTATACATTGCAGTAAAGTTATGCAGTGCAGGTCATTGGGTTAGGAATAGCTTTGAAGAGAGAAGACTGGGCAGAAGACCTTGAACTACTGCAAACTTGCCTTAATCTACCTTTCAAATTAATAGAAAGGAAATTGAAAGTTACTGGAAAGTTACTGAAACCTGTTTAAAAATAAACAAGCATGGTCTAGATTTACTATTGAACCTCCAAAGCAGAAATGGCTGCAGTAACCTAACACACACACATACCAGAAAACAGGATGGTCAGACCACTGCTTTTTTACAGTGTATATTGCAGGCAGTTCAAAGCCAGTCTTTAAGCCAGGCTGAGAAATGAAGATGACATTTTCTGCACTGTTATGAAAGGCAGTCTTTGGTAAAAAAAAAAAAAAATACATTCTCTCTATTCAAAGGTGTGCTGGATTTTCATCAGGGGAGAGAGAAAATCTTCAGTTTGTGGGAAACCAAACTAACACGACAGAGCAAAACAGAACAGGCACACCATCATCAGACCCTGCAATCCAGTCTCAACCACACTTACATTTTTCTGATTCCTGCAGAGATCTGATTGCTTCCCCACACTTATCACTCGCCAGCAAAGTCTGCCCATGGTAACAGTATGCCTGATAGGAGAGGACAGAACCATTACCAACACCATTGGGCACTTCCTGCACCAATTCCCTTCTGCTGTTCCTTACATCAGTTGCAGCTCTGAAGCTGCCATTCCCTGCAGGTAGCTGACAACTGGAGAATGCAAGTCAAAGCAGCATTCACTGAACCACTGATGCAGTTCAACAAAGTGTAACCATAAACACTTGGTATGAGCCAAGCCATGTCAAGCCCAGCCAAGAGTAACTGAGCTTCACAAAGCTGTCTGACCAAAAGCACTGGCAAACAGCCCAGCTCAAGCTCTCACTGTACCAGTGTGCAGCATCAAGCCCCATCACAGAATGAACCCCAGCCAAGTTTACAAAGCTAAGATTGAAAACTAAAACTACCTGAACACTCAAAAACTCAATCTGTGACAAACATCACTGAATCTGGAAGAGATGAGGTGTTCTGCTGTCTGAGGTATTTTGTCATAGTCCAAATAAGTTTTCCACCCTGAAAAATCCCCTTCCTTCATACCTATGCTTGTAGATAATACTGTATTTCAGTGAGAACTGAAGTGCCTATTTTCTATTATCACGAGTTGAGTTTAAATAGTAAATATAACAGGTGAAGTAACAATCCCATCAACTAATGCCTACCTTCAGATGCCACTGGCACTGCACAATCCCTCTTTACAGCATGGAAAGAAAGCCAAGGCAATACTTAGCCCCCATTCCCTACCCAGCCCCTGGAAGACAGTTAGACAACAAACTGTGACTGCTGCCACCCAAAGTACTTACATAGGCCATATAGAAACAGCTCTTCAAGTTTAGGTACTTCCTCCATTTACCTGCATAGGTTGGATCCAAACTGGATAATGTTTGATCTATGAACACATACGTAAAGTTATTCTCAAGAAAATTCCAAAAGGAAAAATCCCAAGCACATTCAAAGAGTAGAATTCCTAAATTTAGCAATAGATCTTAACTATAAAGTATCCAGAAACAAGGGACAAAAATTACTCCTGCAAAGGCACAGAGAAACTATGAGAAAAAACCAAAAATGTGCAGCTATCATGCAGTTGTCTCTAGAATCCTGAAGTTGCTGTCCACTACATTTGGATGGCTAGTTTTCCTAAGTATTTTTAGGCAGCATTTCAGAGCTTGTTCCCAGTTTAAGTTCCAGTAGTGACCTATAAAGTGACATATGCTAAAATGCTCTCCTGACTCCCATATTTTTGCACTTTTCCCACTTGGCCCAGTAAGCCCAGAGATCATGTCACTCATCTGGAAGGGGGTACATAATTAACCCACTACACTCTCCAAGCTCTGCATCATCATCTGCTGCCCAAAGCAGCTGGAACACACTCCACTTACATCAGGCCATTTATCTGCTGTTAGTATTTATTCCCAAGACACTACTCTGTCTTCTGTCTTCCCTCACCAACATTTCCTACCATTAGATACAGAAAAAATTCCCACACAAACAAAAAACCTTATCAAAATATGCTGATAACTGAAGCCTTAAATGTGCTAAATAGGAGCTACACACCATATCCTCTGAAAACAGTGTTAATATTGCAATTTATGGGTGGGTGAAGTGTGTCTGCTGGCAAGAATGCATAAACCAAGTCACTAAGGATACAAAACAAGACACTTACCAGCTTTTTGGTAGAAGTTGGCTGTTTCATAAGCAAGAGCAGCTATTAGACCTGGATTGTGTTTCAGCTCAATAGCCCGAGCAATTGTCACTGAAAAAAAGTTTCACACCACAGTTTAATTTTAATTGAAATGTCCCATCAAATTAGCACAGTCATTTTGTGTTTTAAAATCCCTGCCTGAGCAGAAAATAGGTGTTGTGCAGTCAAGCAAACAGCAGATTGAGCAGAAAGACAGATTGTTTCTTGGATAGAATTACTCCAATTTAACAGAAAAACTGAAGGAATGTTAGCCTTCAGATTAGCTAGTAAAAAGAAGCTGCAAATATTTTACAGTAAAGGAACTGGGAACTTGTATTAGGCAGGCATGGTGGTGAAAGGGTTGCATGAAAGGAAAAAAAGGAAGAAGGCAGGAGTGCCACACTCAAGTTCTTCCAAATTAAAGGATATTCCATATTACATTTGTAGTATCAGACTGATTTTTGGCCTTTTCCTTCTATAATTGTAATTTAAGTTTCTTTAAAAGCAACCTGCTCCACTAAGCCACAGTACTTCAGAAGCATAAAAAAAACAAGGCCTTGCTGCCAAGCAGAGTTCACAAGACATCAAAGTGACCCACAAAGAATATCATTTCCCACACCCAACAAATGTGCATTTGAAGATACCTTCTTGAGCTTCAGCTTGGCACTGTATGATATAGGAGTCTATAAGTCGAGCTTCTAAATCTCTTCCTTTTTCCACAGGTGTAATCAATTTTGGAATGTGACTTTCCTAAATACAAAGCAAGTCTCAGAGTTAGTCAGGGCTTAGTACCACTGCTGCCAGTGCAAAACAAGTGCCTCATTCCTACATGGATGGGACACTGAGTGGAGGTCCCAAGACAGCTGGCTGCACTGATGCACATGATACTGGGCACACAGACAAATTACTCTTCCATTCCCATTGGGAATGAGTAGCAGGGATTGAGTGGTACCACAACATATTAATACCCTTCTTTTTCATGTATCAGTCAGGTAGTCTGAGGTACTTGTGTATTTTGTTACCTTGTCAGAAAAGCAAAGGTTTTTCTAAGACAAAAGATCAGGTATTTGGAGACACCTTGAAGAACAGACAGCAAAGCCAGTTTTTCTACCTTCAGGTGTTTAAAAATCCCAGCTGCTATCTTCAGGCTGCGATGAACATCTTTTGCTTCATCTTCTGTTATACTGAGAATGTAGAAAGAATCAGGAAAATTGTAGTTAGAAAGAACCTCTAGGTGTCATTTAGTCCCACATCCTGTTCTGGGGCACCTCCATTGACAGCAATAGATCAGGTCAGTTATGGCTTTGCCTAGGTGAATCTTAAATCCTTCAAGAATCAAGAGTCCACTAACTCTCTAAGTGACCTCTCCCACTGCTGTGCTACCCTCACAGCAAAGAAGTTTCTTATAGTGTGCAATCATTACATAATCAAACAGAACTCACTTGAAAAAAGCAAAGAAAGACACACAAGATCCTGTAATGACTTTCAAGTAAAAGGCAAAGCATTTAGTTTTAAAAGCCAAGGATTTAGAAGACTGTAGGGCTAAAAGTTAGCAGAGCTGTGATTTTGAGAATCTTAATTTTGTACCTGGACATTTAGAGTGGGGTGATGAAGGGTTTATTCACAACTGACACTTTCTCTGTATCACAGTCACGTGGGACTAGTCTACTTGGTTTACAGAGGCAAGAAGGGATTGAAGGGCACTTGGACATTACAGCACAGGTATGAAGGCCAACTGCCTCCTGGAACTCCTACTGTCTTAGTTGGACATGCCCCACAGCAGGCAAAACCTAGAACCTGCTAAATCTTTGGTGGAATATTGCTGCAATAGGATTATTAAGAAAAGAAAACCACTTACTCTTCTTTTCCAGCGAGTCTTGATGCATATTTTGTGTACCATAGAGCTACATTAAATCCCATGGAAACCAGTTCAAACACTGCATCCTGCTGGGCACTAAACAAGGACAGACAAAACCCCCCAAACTTAATGCATTCAGTTTTGTTCTGACAAGCTCTCTCTCCTGATAATTCATGTAGCATAAGTCGAGATTTCTCTCCATAAAACATTTTTCATTTAGGATGTCAACTATTTCTAATTCAGAACGTCCCACTCACTGAACTGCCATAGAGAGATTTCAACTTTTTTACTTATTCCCTTTAAGAGCTCATAATCAGAAGCTCCCACATTCAGATGCCCACCCTTCCCTTTTGGGAACTTTTATTTTAAAACTGTAACTTGAGATTTGTTTAGCTTTGGGTGTGGTTGACATTTTTCCATCTCTTTTTTTTTTTTCTTTTTTCAATTGCACATTTTGTGGAAAGCCTTGCCCTGGAATGTCTACTTTAAAGTTGTACTGCTAAGTTAATAAGTCAGAGTCTGTTACAACTCTCTCAAATTAATGTTCTTGCAAGTATTTATGTAAGTGCACACAAACAGCATGTGCAAATAGCAGGAAATTTCAGAGGCTAAAAACAGAGTCTTTGAAAAGACTGAACTTGCAATCACAAGCTCAGTATAGCTTAGGAACTGGCAAACCTTTTAAAAAGAAAGATGTGGGAGTGAAAAGAGTAATGCTGGCACAAGTACAAGGCTGTATGACCGTGTGAAAATCAGAAAAAAGTCCTAATCAACAGATTTTCTTCCAAGGGGAATAAAAGCTTTGAGCAGGTCAAGCACTTCCAGCTAAAGCCTGACAAATTTGTAGGCGTGGTTGTACAACACCACTGCCTACCACAGCAAAAGACAAGTGAATGATTCAGAAAGTTACAGATCTGTATTCCTACTGGAAACAGATTTGTTTGTTTGAACCAAGAGCACAGGTACTAGGAGTCTCAGAGGACAGGAGCAAAATCAGGTCTTCAGCAATATTGGAACCTCAAAACACACAGAAGTTACTGGTCAGGCAATAGTGCCAAATGAAGAAGTTTTAAACTGCACCGAGCTTTGTTACGATGCTCAATTCAGAAATACTCTCAAGGCTCTTTGTACTGCTCCAGCCAACTGCAGGTTCAGTTTGTAGATCAACTAAGGCCATTGTACCATTATTGTGCATTATCACAGCCTTCCATACAGGCCATGCACACTTCAGAACACCTAACACAGTACGGCAGTTACCAAAAACACAGAGCAACAGGTTTTGGGAAACTACTTCGTGTTCAGTGCTTTGTTACACTTCTGTGTTCCTTCAGGCCTGTGCTGGCACAGGTGCACAGGTGTAACAGGGCAGCAGAGAGCAGCTGCATACCCTGCACTCATAAAAGCACACGGACCTTGGGACTTGTCCTTGTAACGTGTCTGTCCACTTGAAATTCTGAATGTATCTCAACTTGCACTCTTGGGAAGAGTCATCCAGTGAAAGGATAAAACCTATGGAATAAAAAAGAGGCAATCTCAAAGTAGGAAACAGAAGCAAGTAATGAAGGAGGGGAATCAGTAAGAATACATATAAAGGAATGTTTCTTGTTGTACCACTCAAAACCCACGTTACTTCCTGAGGTTTTTATTCCTCAGTATCTGAGAACAAAATGTGGAAAAAAACTGCTGGCTACTACAAGAAACTCCTTGCCCAGCACATTACCAAGTGAACCCTGAGAGCCTTGATTGCTCAAGGACAACCTTGCAGATGTCTGCACGTCCCATATGGTGGCAAGCTGGGAATTGGTCTCACCCAGGTACAGGGTGGCTGAGGATGTTCAAGGTGAGTGACTGCCTGTCCCTGTCCCTGCTACCCGAGTGGCAACCACAAAATTCCAGGAAAAGCTGCCTGGTCAACAGGGAGAGGGAAAAGGGCTTCTAAGAATGGATTCACCTAGTCATCTATCTCCAGGGCTACAGGAATTTTTCTCTTTATGTCCAGCAGCCCAGAAAACAGCAGTCAGTGGGATGAAGCTCATGCCATGGGATGTTCAAATCCTAGCATATGCAGGCCCAGGAATTTTTTAGGGAGGCTTAAGAAGAGCCTTGGTCTGATCAGGACTCTCAGACTTTGAGAACTCAAGAGTCTGCCATAGCAGCTGCAGGGGCTACAGCTTTACATGCTGTCATGTGTTTACAAAGACAGAAAATACTTGCAGAAGATTTTAGTGGCCAAGCACGATATTTTCCTTAAGAAACTCCCCAAATCTTGGCTGCAGCAACATGGACTCTTATCTCACCTTTATCTAGATGTGGCATTAGCCTGCAGCCTCCCAGGGGCTCACTAAAGCAACGTGTACGCCCCAGAGACTGCAAGATCCCACTTTCCATGAATCAGCTGATTCCTGAAAACTCAGTCCTAAGAAACTTGGCTGAGCACCTGATTGCTAAGAGAGTGTTATCAAAATATTGTCAGAAGGAAGGTTTCAAATGAATGTGTCATCACAGGTGAACCATCTACTGAAAATACAGATACCATGCTAATGAGCACCTATATATATATACACACCTAAGACAAGCAGCAGGAGAAGTGTAAACTTCAACAAGTCTGCAATCTAGTACTAGACAAACCAGAAGTTTACACTGAAGGGCAAATGCTATCAACTAATTAATAGACTCAGTTTACACTTCAGGAGCAACTCACCAATACCTAAGAGACAAATAAATGTTTTCTCCTCCAGCAGGAAGCAGAAAGAAGTTAAAAGAAGGAGGGCAAGACTGCCAACACTTAGTACTGGCAGGGTCACCAAGGACACTGAAACTTGGAGAAAGGGCTTGGTGAGTAGCTACAACTGGTATCAAGCACAGAAGCCATGAAGACACTCTCCTTCCTGAGAAGTGCAAAGCTTCTTAAGGAGGATCAGCACAATACACATTCTGAGAAGTGCCATTAAAACTCAACTGAAACACCTCTTCATGAATGAGTGGTGTTGCTAATAAATCTGCCTACCTTGCAGGAGTGAGAAGTACAAGTCAGCTGCATTCTTCATCATTTCTGGATTACAGCTCGAGTCTGTAAACAGCTCCAGCAGCCGTGTCCGAGATAACCTCAAGTCACTAAATGGAAAGAGAGGAAAAAAAAGCAAAAAAGAGCTCCTAAGAAATTCTACCCCAAAATGTACTAATACAAAACAATCTTCCTTTCTCCTCTGGATACATACAATTGACTGTTTAGCACAATCCATTCTGGACACACAGCAATTAATAATCAGTACTCAATCTATTGTTCTAACACAAACTAAAATAACTGTGCCTTTACCTACTAAGAGGCTGGGTGCAGGGAGAGGAAAGGGAAGTAACAAGCAGGAACACTCTTCAATGTTAGAATAGGATAATGAGATGAAGAAACAAGAAGATTGCTGCAAAAAAAGCTAAGATCTCTTCTCATTACATTCCTATCCACAACAGAACAGTCAGGCCTTATCCACTTATGGAAATTAAGTGATGTTTTGCAGAGGAGTGCACAGTCATCAGAAAGACAATTAAGTGTTTTGAGTTTTGCCTCTGCATTGTTACAACTGGCCTTGCTGTGCACTCAGAGACTTGCAAACTGGAGAATTCATTCTCTGTAAGCAAATGTTCAATGTTAGCAGTGTCTTACTGCCTCCCTGACTGCATGTTTCTAGCCATCTTCAGCTCAAAAACTGAAGAGTACCCATTACTTTTAAGGATGTCCCCCCAAACTGCAAGAGGCAGAGTGAAGTTAGTCCCAGGTACACTTACTTGCAAACCTTTGTTGCAGCTGGAGTGGTGGCTACCCCATAATAATTATATGAAACAGGAGCTGTAGCCTTCAGAGGGTTGCGATGGAACCAGTGGGTCATTTTCTTCCTGGGGTGTTGTTCACACCAAATCTGAAGTGTGGAAAGGAAAGAACAGCTGCAGGAACAGCTACAGCTGAGCTGCTACATATCATGCTCCTCTGCTCACAAAACTAGATTCCAAACGTAAACGATTAGGCAAGAAGTTGATTTGAAATTAATTTTTTTCCCATTTGAAATGCCAAGCTTCCATACGCCTTGTCTTCATCATCCATGTGCTCGGTTTGAGAATGTCACTCTCTTGAAATACAGATGCTTTCTGAGGCAACTATTTTAAGTTAGGCAAAACCTACTTTGCTCTATGTGAGCACATGCATTCCTAGTAAAAAAACCCCACATTTGTTACCTCCCGGATGAGGCTGAACATACCTGTAAATTACGTGGGAAATATCTCAGAATCACAGCGTCAATGAGGTTGGAAAAGACCCCTGAGATCATCAAGCCTGACTTGTGACCGAGCACCATCATGTCAAACACACCATGGCACTGAGTGCCATGTCCAGTCCTTCCTTAAACAGCTCCAGGAACAGTGATGCCACCACCTCCCCGGGCAGCCTGTTCCAATGTTTAACAACTCCTTCTGTGAAAAAATTATTCTTAATGTCCAACCTGAACCTCCCCTAACACAGCTTGAGGCCATTTCCTCTTGTCCTGTCGCTGGTTGCCTGGGAGAAGAGGCTGACCCCCACCTGGCTACACCCTCCTTTCAGGCAGTTGAAGGGAGTGAGGAGATCCCACCTGGGCCTCCTCTTCTCCAGGCTAAATCTCAATTCACTGAGATCATTACGCTGTGTCTGCTCAATCTATGAGAAGCTTTTACTAAGGACCATTGCTATAGATGAACCTGCAATCACACAATAATCCCAATGAAAACACGGATCTATGTACATATGTGTATCAGACCTGGAAGTTTGGGAGAGTACAGATAAAACTGACCATCTTTTCTCCTTCACCTTAATTTCAGCAAACAAATATAACACAGGCATTGCAATGAGCCTTCCAACAGCAGTGCGTGGTGATGGAACGTAAGAAGCACATGCTGAAACATGGGGAAGCTCCACACGATAAAAGGAGAAACTCCTTCCCCATGAGGGCAGAAGAACTGAGGAACAAGCTGTGTGCTCTCCATCCTCAAAGGCTTTCCAGACTTCCCCGGACAAAGCCGTGAGCCCCTTAGACCTCGGAGCTGTCCCTGCTCTGAGAAGAACGCTGGGGACTCTCCAGGACCTCCATCACTTCGTGGTCCTTTTGGAATCCCTTAAGTTCATCCTTATAAAACACTCCGCAGCTTTGCTGAAACAAACACACAAACAAAA
>VZRZ01006678.1:536235-579635 GCA_013398175.1 Climacteris rufus | reverse complement strand
CGCCGGCGGGTCCGGCCCTTCCTCAGGGCGCGGGGCTGGAGGCCGGGGCGGCCCCTGGGGCGTGTGCCCGGCCGGGGCGAGACTGGAGCCGGCCCGTCCTGCCTTCCTGGGAGGGCGGCAGCGGCCGGCGCGGAGCTTGCAGCAACCTGGTCCGGTGGAAGGTGTCCCTGCCCATGGCAGTGCGTGGAACAAGATCATCTCTGAGGTCCCTTCCCACCCAAACCACTCTGTGATTCTGTGAGCGTGGGCCGCCGGGGCGGATGGTTCATGTAGCCCCCCAGACACCCCTGGACCGGGATACCCCCATCCCATCGCCCTGTTGCCCTGGCAGCACGCTCGTGGGAGAGAGGGGACCCGACAAATGGGCTGCCAGAGCATCAGCCTTAACCAAAAAACCCGGCCAACCCATCAGAATGAAAAGGGGTCCATCACATGCTTGCGTGTTTAGGCCCTGGTGAAACAAGGATGGGAGAGTGGGGAGCCTGACAGTCCCAGTCAGGTTGGCTGATATGGGGTAGGACCATGCCATCCATGAATCCTTTAGCAGCAGAGGAGTACTGGCTATAGGTCACTGTTGATGGTCTCCTTAGAAACATACCTGGTAGCTTTAGTCAGTTGTTTTCCCCTAGTACTCCGTTTGCCATGAAGGTGAAAGTTATTTCCTTGTAATACGAGTATTCCAGGCCATATTTCTCACAGTGAATTTTCTGGGAGTCTTCAAGAGGGTTTGCACTTGTTCCCCTAGAGAAAGTCAGCTGAACAGATGCTCCCTGAGGGATCTTTTAGCACTGTTCAGGGCTGTTCAAGTTGGGCTGTGATTGCACTGGCTACCAGTTCAGTTGTCATTCAGAATAATTCATCTGCTGGCCTTGTACAGCATGGTCAGGAGAGGCTGTAATCTCATAATTTCATTCACTCACCAGGCAGGATGATGCAAGTTCAGTGATCTGCAGTTTGCTGATGGCCTTTAGAGTAGGGCAAGCTGTTGCTCTACAGAGCTTGGCACAGAGATGAAAAGAAGTTCTCTTCCAGATCTGTATCTTGGCAGAAGAAAAAAAAAATCATCAAAAAAGAAAAGCAGATATTTTTACTAACTGCCTTTATGTGGATGTCTACAAGGAGTCCAGTAGGATCCTAATGCTTTAAACTCTCTTAGCAGTCTCAGCAATGAGTTTCATATAATGATGTTTCTTTGGAATGAAAAGTCTTTGGGCCCTCCTTGTGAGCTTGCTTCATTGAGAAGTGAGGTCACTAAACGTTGGCAGACAGTCCAGTTTGAGAATTGAAGGGCGACTTCTGTTCCCTTCCTCCCCCCGTTGCTTGTGTGGGACAAGACCTGAGGTGATCTCCACACCCTGCCTCTGTTCTGACTTGGGAGCAGTGTGGTGTCTTTGTTAGGAAGCTCCTCTTGGATAGAAGCAGCATTCTGAGCTGCTCTTAGCAGCGAGTTTCTGCTGAATAGTTGTCAGTAGGTGAACTCTGTGGTCCCAGGACTGAGAAGAAAGGAGAAGGAAGATCAAGGGATTACAGGGAGATATTTCCTAGGGAGGAGCAAAAGCTTTTCTGTGTGCACATCTGCTGCTTGTAGCTTGAGCAGCTAAATTAATAACAATTTCAAGCTGTAGAGTACAAGTTGCAAACAAGCAGCACAGACAAGATACCAAGCTGCAGTTCTGGAGAGACATTGCAGTGTGGGTTTATGCTGTTGCCTTCTCAAAGGCACCTGAGATGGGATGAACGAGTGTGGTGCTGCTCTTGTCCAGCTACTGGGAACTCCAGCACAGTCTGTGCTGATCAACACAAGCAACCTGGGGAGAAGCTGGTCACAGTGAGCTTGCTGATGCTGAGAAAGATTTTCCCAAATCCAAGCTAAGTTTTGATGGCTGCTGATGTAAAACAGTAATTTACTTCCTGTGTCCATCTGCTCAGGTCTTAATGTTACTCCTGGAAGTACAGGAAGCTTGGTACAAAGATTGGCCCTCGATCCTTCAGGTGCTTACTCAGGCAGGAGCCCTTCGAGCTGTCAGCAGTGGCTTCCCTGTTAAATGTCCCTATCTGTGGAACTTGATCTCCTCCAACTTTGAACAAGCTTCAAGTGGAATGCCAGATGCATTTAGTTGGATTAGGGTGGATTTTTTTTGTATTAGTGACAAATGGAAAGAGGGTTGTGTTAGTGATGCTTGCAAAAATGTTAATGCTGTGATGCTGCCTGTTGTGGGTGGTATGTTGCTGCTATGGTGATATGCTTTCTTAAATCACTTCTTTTAAATGCCCTTTCTTTGTGTCCTGTGTACCATATGGCAGGGTGGTAGGCAAGGAGTGTACATTTGGGTTTCAAGCATGTTTGAGCTTTTTGTCTTTGGTCAGCCACAATCTTTCCCCATTATGAAGGGGGACAACACCACCAAGTTGTGCAGGTACCTCATCCTGTTTGGTTGTGTTTTCTCTGTTGAGAGGTGAAAGCTACAGTGGCCTTAGTCCTTAGGGTTTTTTTAAAGAGAGCTTATTTTGAGGAAAAAGAAAGCAATTGAGTTCTGATTTTTGTTTCTGCCACAGGTTTGACAATAGTCTGTTCTGCTGTATGTATCTTGTGTATGTATTTTAAACCCCTCCCAAAGCCAGGCCAATGTCCACAGCAGTGGTGGAGAGAACAGAATCCCTTTTACAGCGCAAACTTGCGAGGTTTGCAAACAGGAGGAAGCGTATTGTGATGTTCTGGGTGCTGTTGCTGTCCCTGGGTTTCCCCTCAACCCCTGTCCTCCCTCCCACTCTGCTTGTAAAAAAAATTATTTACAGGGAATGACAACAATTGCCCAGAGGTTTTGCTTGTTTAATGTTCTCCTTCCTCCCGGGACGGAAACTGTAACTCTTCCCATAGCTTCCCTCCAGCTTCCTTTCGCTTTCTCGAGCTGTTTGCTTACTGTTACTTTCCAAACCCCTTGGTACTCCTGCCTTGGTGATGACAAGGGGTGGGGTTTCTGCTCCGCCTGTGATGCTGACAGGCACAAATGTGAGCTGATCCACCCCGACAGGCTGGGCCAGGCCGCCCTGTGCCTGGCTCCCAGTGCTGGGAGAGCGTGTGCCATCACCTAGGGTGCCCTCACTTGAGCTCCCTGGCCATCTGACTCGCCTCAGCCTTCCCCTGGGAAATGTGGGAGTGGGTCTTCACAGGGGCTATGGTTTGTTATTATAAAGGAAGGGGAGAAAAGAGGAGAAAAGTCAGTGCTTACAAAAGGGACTGTTGGCTATAAGGACCCCCTTACCTGTTCTCTCTGCCCAATGTAGTTGCATATTTTGTTCACCTTCTGTTTTTTGGGTTGTTTTGAGTGTGTTCTACCATGGCTTTAGAAAACTTTGGTTTTGGTCTGGTTTTTTTTTTTTGTTTTAAACAAAACAACATAACCAACCAAACCTATTTGGAACAGCAGTCCATGAACCTTTTGGCTGACACATTTTCTGCAGCCAGGGTGTGTTTGTGTTGTGTTCCCATTCCACAATTTTCTTTTCCCCCATCCAGATTAGCAAGGCACCTACAGAAAGAGGCGCAGTCTCAGCACAACAACTCGGAATTCACAGAAGATCAAAAGGTGAGTACTGCTGTGTGCTCAGTCAAGGAGCTTGACTCATAGATGTTGATGTGTGTTATGTTTTTTTATCTCTCAGGCCAGAGCCTTATGAGACCGTTTTTCCTCTCTCAATAAACAGAAACAGAGCCCAGTGTGGCTGAAACAGTTGCTGTCATTACATGTGAGGGATGCTCTGCTGTGTAATATTGAATGTCATGCATGCTGGCCAGAGTCCTTCATAACCTGGGTGTTTCTGTTTTTGTGGTAATGTTTGATAACTTGCTTATTCAATGTTAGCACAATTTATGTTGTGAGGTCTGCATACAAAACGTCTTGAACTGCAGACACTGGGGGGCTGTGAGGGGAATGAAATCTTAACATCTAACACCTGACAGGGAAGGGTCCTGGCACAATGGCACAATACTCCCTAGCAGCCTTTGAGAATGTTATTTGTTTATAATCTTTCAAAACATTGAAATTACTTTACTCCTCCCTCCCTCCCTCTCCTCAGTTGGAAAGGCTGTTTCTCATCTCAGCAACATACTAATGCAGTTCTTGTGGTGGGATTTAAGTGGACTCATGCACTCAGGCATTTACTGCAAAAGAAAATCTTTTTGAGATATGAGGCCCTACTAAATTTCCATGTCTTCTATAAAGGCATGTTTTACTTAGGAATAACAAACTGGACACTTGTATTTCCAGATTTCCATGTCATAAGATCACTGGTTTGAGCAATGCTGCTACCTGAAAACCTTTGCTGGCTCAGAATCTCACCAATGGTAATAGGATGCCAAGAGTGATGGGATCTGTGCTTGGGAATATTAGTCTTGAAACAGGTCCTGGCTAAAGAAGTTGGATATGAACTTGATGTGTGTAAAAAAACTCATGCAAAGAAATGCATCTTTACATGGAATCTGGCAGAGGTTTGTAACTTTTTCCTCGAGATGTACCAATAGGAAAAGCAAAGAGCTGGTCTTCCATGTTCTCTTTACCTTCTGCAAAGAAAATGATAAAGCTCATGATTGCCTTAAACAGAGTCATAATTTTGGAGAAGGATTTGGTCCACTTTTCCTGAAGTGTAAGCCTTGAGAGCTTTGTTAATGTTGGACAGCTGTTTATTCTTTGAATGCTTGTGCTCCCTCTGCCTTGCTGGTAGCTTTCTCCATCATTCTCAGCTAGAGTCATCTTTACTCTGTGTTTCCCCTCTGTGGAGACTTTTGAAAATGTAGTTACTTCATGAAGGCGAAGCTGTTAATCTCACTTCTGGAGACATCATCTCCTGTGAGTATGGGAACCAGAACCACACAGGGCTTTGCTTCCAGATGTTCCCTGAGCCTTATGAAAAGGACCTTGGACCAGATTGTGGAAGTGAATGAGGTCAGCCATGAGGGAAGGCCTGGGGGGGCTCAGGAAGTGGAGATAACTGACCTCAGATGTTAGATGCACCACTGCTATCATGTCTTAAGGCAACAGTCTTCTAAAAAGAAAAAAAGTAAGGAGTGGTGGTTTTACATCCTTGCAGAGTGATACCCATTTCTAAAGCTGATACAATGTATAGAAGAGGATTGCATTTTTATCACTTGCTGGTATCATTAAGTGGCCAATGTACTGAAACTTTGAGTCTGGTTATCAAATGGCAGTGCCTGTTTCATTAGCCACATGCACCGCCTTATTCCTCAACATTTTGTTGAAAGAAAACTCTCTTTAGCTCCTCTACCACGAGGAATGCCAGTCACAACAATTTTTGTGACTAGAGTCTTGCTATTGCTTTGAAAAACGCTCTTAAAACTCTGTACAGCAAAACCTCTTAGTCTGATATAAAGCTCCTTGCTGTTCTGGTCGTCCCTATTTCTGCAGGAGCTCCGCCAGTGTAACATCTAGTGATCATGACTAGTTACTGTTATCACTATTATCATTCACAAGGCATGGAGCAGAAGAGTTTAGCACACTGCTGGGTTTGCAAGGAGTTTTGTTAAATAGAAGTGCATCTTCTTCATCTTCTTTCCTGCTGCCCTTCAAACCAGCTGCTTTTGCTCAACTGTTCTCCTGCCAGTGCACCCACCAGAATGTTCTTTCCTCCTGGTTCCCAAAAATCTCTTTCCTTAGTATCTTGACTTTCTGAGGCCCTGTATGTTACAAAAAAGCCACCTCCTTTTTTTTTTTTCTGTAGGAGAGTCTGTAACCTTCAGGGTTTGCTTATCTGACATCACTGGCCAAGGCTACATGCAGAATTTCATAGACTGAAAGGCCATGAAGCTAATTATGATTTCCAAGTGCTTGATCTCTCCTCATTCCAGTTTTCATGTAGATTTCCAGTTAGCTGTTTTCCAAAGCACCATACATACTGCTGAGAATTGTTGTGAAGCTGTCACTGTTTCTTACTTGAACTGCTCTGTGGGGAAGGTGGATTTCAGCAGTGGTTCCCCTGTACCAAGGGGAAGCTACTTGTTTTACAGCTGCAGAAGGACAAGACGAAATTCCAATCCTCATCCCTGTCTGTGTGTATGAACGTTTTACCACATTTGGGTTTATTTCATGCATCACATGTGGTGTTACAGTACAGATGTGGCCACATCACAGTTGATGGTGTGTTATTGCTAATGTAGTCATACAATCTGTTAATCTAAGAACACTTGACGGATACCACCAGTTTCTTTCCCAGTCATACTGTGAGCCAGTTATCATTTCTCTTATAATAAATGTATTGTTTATGGTAAGAATTCAGGCTTTTAAATAGTCATATCTTACCTTTTTGTTCTGTTTTGAAACACTGTACACTACTTGTTCTGATAAAGCTGACTCCAGGTTTTGCTGTTCATTCCTGCATTTTCAAAATCTGGGTTATTGTCTTAAAACTATTGCTGGATGTAATTCTGGAGTTTTAGTCCTTAGGAAAGGCTCTGTCTTGGCTTGGGTAATTGTCAGTGTTGGAATCTTCGTCAGTGATTGTGAATTTTATTGAAAAATTTCTCTGCAGATCCTGTAAACAGCAAATCTTTGTGTTTCAGCAGCTGTAAGGAGACCGTGCAACAATTTCATCACCTAGAAGCTGCATGTATGGAGTACTAATAGATACAGTTACTGGTGATTTTACCTCAGTCTTAACATTTTGAATACTGCTATTTGTTATTTTACCTCCATTCTCTGAGAAATCCCATCTTCATTCATGATCAGCCACTGTGTTTTGTGATAGGAATTGTTCCAGTTAGGTTTGGCTGTGGCTCTCAGCTTGCCTCCAGCTACAGTTACTTTCACCCAGTTCTCTGTGCAATAAATGTGACCTTTAAAGCCCTCTTCCAACCACAGTTGTTGCTTCTTGTGTAACTGTTTTTGTGCTAGGCTGAGTTCTCTTCAGTATTAGAAAATCCTGCTTTTGAAGCAATGATAACTTGCTGGAATAAGAGCACTGCTGAACAGTCTTAGCATGATTCATTAAACTACTGGTCTTCTAACAGCCTAAACTCTGGTTAAAGCCAAACTCTGCTCTGGCTCTGTGTTTGTGCAAACAGCTTTGCCTGCATTACAGCTAGCACAGTCATTACTCACACCACTGCTCTGAAGAAACCTTGACTACGAGATCAACTGACTTTTCCCCCTTCTAATCACGAGTTTACATCGAACTGAACCTTAACTACTTTAAACTAGCAAAGTTAATTATGGCTTCAGTCTTTCTAATGAGATGCAGAATGTTTTCCCTGCTGCAAAAAGGAGCCTTTGCATGGGATAGTTGCAGCTGAAAATGATAGCAGTGTTTAGCTGCATTTTTAACTTTTGGGTTGGGTGTGGTCCCTTAAAAAAATAATTATGAATAATGCCTGCTGGGACCTTGCCATATTTCAATAGATTCCATATAAAACCTATTCTTTACTATTTTAAGACTCCCAAACTCTCTTCAATTAATCTGTTTCTAGAGCCATTATTGCCCTTCAGCCCCCAGGAGCCAGAGGACACAGGTTTTGTATTGCTCTTTGTTCTGTTAGGAGGTTCCTAGTTCAGGCAGTTTTCAGAACACACGGTTATGAATCTGCAGGATAGGGAATAGTGGAGTTGTTGAATTTAGTGGTGAATTGACAAAGGAGATAGGAGTTGAGCAGTGCTTCTGAAACCTCATTTGTGGTGTGGGCTTAATGAGAAACGAGGAGGGGTAGAGCCACATGAAAATCTCTTTGCAGATTTTCTGTGGGGGGGCATGGAGACTGTGTGTGCTGTTTGCTGGCACTCTGCAAACTCATAGCCCTCTTTCTATTGTGCAATTGGAGGAGTTTTGGTCTCACACAGAATGGGCATGCTCTTTGCTCAGCAGTCAACACCCAAACCATTGGAACAGCTGGGTTTTTGCAAATGTTGGAGCTGTAGTCAAACCTCAGAGATTCCCCTCCCTTCCCTAGGGAACCTCTGGATTCCTTTCTTTTACCCATTATTTCACACCTTCCTCTGTAAGAATCTACCTTTGCAAATGTTTTTTTCCAGATGTTCTCAAATAGGAAAAGGAATTCCTATTGTTACACTGCAGCTGATTAGTGGATGTGGTGTGTTCTCATTCTAGGGACTGAGAATCTGCTTCTGTACTAATCCTGGTGTCCTCCCACCCAGCCTGAAAGTTCATGTAAATAAATCCACAACACCCATGCGTGCAGTGTGGGTCTGAAACTCTCAAAATGAACCCAGGACTGTATGTGCTCTTTTCTTTTTCAAAATACCTGTGTTTATCCAAGCTATGCTGGAGATGGGTCTCTGTTGTGTAGCAGAATTGATTTTGGGGAGGAGGGAGCTTGTTGACTGAACAATGTGTCCTGTGTTAATAGGCATCGCTCGCTGCTTCCCTGGAAGGTGCTCAGAACAACTAAATTTTTTGAAAGGCCTCCATACAATGGACAGTAATAAAAACTCTGAGGATGTAAAATCTGGCTTAGTGCCATGTTATAACAGAATGTTAAGGGGAGAGGAGATGCCAGCTGGGGAGAAATGGCTTCAAAAGCTTTGATGAGCCTGTGGTGGCAGATGAAAATCAGATACCTGAGGCTTTTGCACACTCCAGCTGTTGGCTCTGCCCTTGAGGTATTGATGTGTGATCTGCTTATGATTCAGCTCCTGAGCTCTTTCAACTTCCAGTGTGGCCTAAGGTGAACTGAAACTGAAGTTACTTAGCTTTTAGCCCAGCCTGATGAAAGTAATGGTGGCCTAGGAGCTGATTGAGAAGGATTTGTGGCACCCCTTTGCAGGAGAGCCAGGGCAGATGAAGGGGGAGGTACCTGTGGAAGCAAACCTAGTTTTTATCTGCTGTTACCTGCCTCTTGCAGCCCTAAAAATATCACCCTCCTTTTGTGTTTTGTGCCCATACTCGGAGTTCTTTGATGCTAGAGTTGTACTCTAGGAAATCTTTTCCTCCCCTTGCATCCAGCTCGTGGAGGAGCTGTTTTTATGTTGCCTGATTTAAAAGGAGAGAATGAGTTACAGGTGCATATTTCAACTTTAATCTTCCTTCTGGGGGGAAACTTACTTTGAAAATAAACTGCTTTTCTTTGTAGCTTCATTGTTGCTGGTTTTCTTGTCCTATAAAAGTTTCACAGAGCATTTTGGGTTTATGTCTGGCCCTTATTTCTGCAGACTGGTGTGTTTTTCTTCACAAAAAGGTTTTAGTTAATGAACAAACTTGTGATGGTCAGGCAAAATACACTGGGCAGTTGTATCCTCTTGATGCCAGTTATGGAAGTCTTAACTTCTTTGAGCTGGTAGTAACAGAAACAAATGTGACTGTTGCTGGAGCTTCTTATTTTGTGAGACATAAAAGCTTAGCACTGTCTTCAAAACAAGACTCCTTGCAATGGACTGTTCTTAAGCCCTTCCTTCTCTTCTACATTTTTAAATGAAAACAAGAAATTACTTCACAGTTCTGGTCAAGGATATTTTAGATTGCTGATAAATTTGAATTGAAGAGTATATTCCATGATTTACTCAGAGTTTAAATCTCTTAAAGTCACAAAAATAGAAAGTTAGAAAAATAATCCACCTTTAGACTTCCTCTCCCACCAAAACCCGCAGAAGTGGGCTGTGTTTTTCCAGTGCTGAGATACGGAGCTGCTGTAATGTCTGATGTGGGTGGACTTGGTCTGCTGAGGTTGTGAGTCTGGTAGAGGAGCTGTAGGCCTGGCTCCTAAAAGGGTAAATCAGCACAAACCACTCAGGTTCTCTGAAGGTAATACACTGCTTGGCTTGGGTTCATTTTTTTTTCAGTCCCCTATCACCTGAGAGCAGTTGAGTTTATAAACAGTTTATGATGTGATAGGCATTATTACAGTTTCTGCTGAGTGAATGACCCCCATCTGTGTTGTTGGACTGTGGGAGGGGAGTTAAATGGCAGATGTCTTTCATCTATTGTGCTGTCAGCAAATCCTGCTTGTGGATAAAAAAAGCTTCTGATGCTGAATGATCTGGTACTGAACAATAGACCTGAAATCTTTGCAAGAAAAAAGCAACTGTTTGTATTTACATTTTTAAAAAATGTCTATCTGGAAGAATGCAGTTTCACTACTAAATTAATTTTTTTCCCTTTCAGAAAACCATAGCTAAAATTGCAACATGCTTGGAACTGAGGAGTGCAGCTTTACAGGTATAGCTCTTTTCCCTGTCTGACTTATACTTTAGCAGTAGGTAACTGTAGAACATTTTAGAGCTTGTTTACTGTCTTCAGAAATACCCAAACTTTTGAAAACAGAGTGAAAAAACCCTTGAATGCTTTGGAATTTCCAGGTTGTTGTAGTGATGCCTCAGGTGTCTGCCTTAAAAAAGATTGGAAGTGCTTATATGAGCATCAATTAGAGCATGTACAGGAATTTAACTGCACATTTTGTGTCTTTGGTTCTTTGCCTCATTTTCATCCTTCAGAACTGTTTCGTTTGTCTTCCTAACTTGTGTGCAAGGATAAAAAGATCCCAGGAATGACCTTTGCACTTATTCAGCTGCTTCACATATCAGAAAAAAACACAAAGAAGAATGTATGTGTAGAATAAAAATGACTTTTTAGCAGTCATGAAAACTGGCAGTGCTCTAGGAAAATGTGGGAAAACACTGATTTATAAATTACTTTGGGCTTTTTTCTGGACTGAAGGTAGATGTCATGGGAGTGCGTATCGTTTTTTTCTCAGCACAAGCTAAGCCCCAAAACAAAAAGCAAGTGAGAAAAGTTTCCAAAAGACCATGAATGGGGAAGGGATGAATCAAAGCTCAGGTTACTGTATTACCTCTCTGCCAACAAAGAGTGGTGACAGGCAAATTTTGCATCAAGTTACCCACAGCAGCACTCCCAAGTACTTCCTGTTGCTGGACAAGGTGCAGCAGCTCCACTGTGCTGCCTTCAGCTGCCTGAGAGGCTGGGATACAGTGTGCTGGACTGATGAGGTGGGGGCTGACCAGTCTCCAGGCTGTGTAGAATTTGAAGAATTATTTGGTTACCTCTACCTGTCATTCTATTTTGATCTAACCTGTGGCGTTGGAAGAGTGTTGCACTTGTTCTGAGTCAGTGTGACTCTGACAAGGGCCTGCGTGGTCCATTGTGGGACAGCTTTGTGGGTCAGGTCACGCCTCAGAGCAGCAGCAGAAGCTGCAGCCATGCCATAACCTTCCAAGCTGAAGAGATGTAGGCAAGAACAGCCTTCCTTGTTGTTGGTTTCCAGCAGTAACTCAAGGATTTTATAACCTTGTGTGAGGGTACAAGAACTCTTGCCCACTTTGGGGCGAGGTTTACTTGCTGCAGCTTGGTTATGGTTTCTTAGCAGAGGTTAAAGCAGTTAGTGAGTGTGGTCATCTTTTCTCATTCTCCTAACACTAAGGGTATAGCTGCTTTACTATCCTTACACAGTCTTCAAAAGGTCCCTATTCATTCTTGGACAAAATCAACAAAAAAATCTCGTTGGACCTTAATTTTGAAAACAATGGGCAATCTTAAGAGATGCCAAGGGTGCAATGACATAATAGGTAAGACCTGACCATCCACCTAGAAGAGGATGTCCAGTGTCAATCCTCTTATTTGCACTACTTCTCTTTATGCCGCTCTGCCACTTGTCTCAGAATAAGCTAATCTTAGCAAGCTGTTGGTGAGCTACCTCAGAATAAAAAATTAAGAACTTCTCTGTTGAGTTAGTAAGTTAGATAGACTTGCTGAGAACTACACGTTTGTGCTACAGACAGAGGAGGAAAACATCATTGTTGCCTAAAACATGGGAAAGAAAACTTTGCAACAGTATTAGAATAGTAAGATAAAAAAGCAGGTCCTTTAGTGAAGGCTTTCAAGGTGCATAATGGGGCTATGTGCATGGTTGGCATGGAGTTTCTACAGGTTTTATAAGTTTAACAAATTAACATATCAATCAAATATTATCAAATTAAAAGAGAAGTCCATTAGGTCATCTAGCCCCTGGGTTCAGCCCCCTACTGAGACCCCCCCTAACTTGTAGCCCTACTTTTGTTTATACTTTATGAGACATGGGACAGTGAAATGTCCTTGGTTCCCAGGCAAGAGCAAGATCTTAGGAATGTGTTTTGTCTAACTAACAGGAATAGGAAGAATACTAGCTGGATCTATGTAGGGCTGGGGTTATACAATAAAAGGCTACAGGACTACAAATATATGGAAAATAGAAAAGCTAAAATCCTAAGGCATCATCATCAGAGCTGAAGAAAAGAAAGATGGGAATTCCTCTTCTATTTTCAGTGAGTTGTTGGCTGAGTTTTGTCAAGCTCATCCTGTATACTGTAATTTCTGCCAGTGTTACAATGTTGGACATGTCTTGAATTGTGGATGTTCCTGTGTGCAGTAAGTCAGAATCTGCAACTAGTTGGTTTAAAATTATTTATCTTGCATTAGGGCTTGGAATATTGGATAAGTTTGTTCTCAATAAATGAGAAGTAATGTAAGTCTCTGCCTCACTTGTGAACCTGCCTTTTGCTGGGGGAAGTTTTTTAGGGGATATAGCTTTGAAGTAACTTGGTGTCCTTGAACAACAGAAGCATCTAGCATGCTTATTCTAAGATAGGGTAGTTCTGTCTGAGAGGAAAGTGCATCCTAAGATCTAACTCTTTCTTTGTAATGTCCTAGTCCACCCAGTCGCAGGATGAGTTTAAGCTTGAGGATCTGAAGAAGTTGGAACCAAGTAAGTGGTATCTTTGTATTTTGAGTGAGTGACATTTATCCTGACAGTGGAAAACGTGACAGCAGCAGGAATACTGACTGACCACAGTGTGGTTTGACGGTGATGCTGGGTTCAGGTGCTTCTTCCAAATGTTGTTATCATGTAGACTAAAGCTGATGTGTGTTAAAGACTGTAATGTGGGTAACTTAAAAGTACAGTAATCCAAATGCTTCAGATAATATATTCGTCTTCATTTTCAAATAAGCAATTTGGGTACTGCTGATTTTTGCACAAAACAGTATTTTAAGCTATCAGTAGTACATTAGATAATTTACCTGCACATTTCTTGTTTGAACTGTATTTCAACACTTTGTGGTCTTCCTTCTTGCAGCATGAAATTTATTTTTTCTTCTGAAAATATTTGACTTGTGCTCATGGTAGCCAATCACCTGTCACCTCCCACTGTAATGCTACCAGGCTAACTGAGTTGAGAGTCAAAGTGAGGATGTGAGTCAGTCTTTGAAGGGTTTTGTGTGATGTTGTTTTTTCCCAACAGATCCTGGGTTAGGTCTTGGTGTGTCAATCCAGAAATAACTTTTTCATGTAGGAAGTATCTATTTATCTGCTTCATTTTCCTTCCTGTAACACTGGTTGCTTTGTTCTCAAAGCATCCTTGTGATTTGAGCTTCCACATCTAAGCAATATTATCCTGACTGTTAATGTTTCTGCAATTCTCAAGGAACAGGAGATGTGGAAGAGCTTCTTTCATGCTGGCAGAAGTTGGTTTTCTTTTGCTTATGACACAATTGCAACATTAAGGGGGATGCTGGGGATAAACATGATGGGCAGGCAAGTGGTTCCCTCTCATGAGTAGGCTGAGCTTCTCTACACAGGTTCCTGCATGGAAGCTTGTTAAGAAATGGGGCACTGAGCTGAGCTTCCTAATTTCTCTACCAAAACATGGAATCTAAATGCTTTTAATCTGTTCCCTGAAAATGAAAAGTGGGGTTACAAAACTGCTGGGTCTGTGAAGACCATGGCTCAGGAAGGGGTTTGACTGAGTTGGAATATTTGGTCTTCCTCGGTCTACCTGTTGCATGTCTGGCCTCTGAACCCTCTGATTTGGGAATGTTCTGTATAGATACTGCTGCTCGCTGCTTACAAAGTATTTAAAATGTGTAATCATTTAAGGACTCTGGGTTTTAGACTCCATTGTGCAAATGCCCTTTGAGTGACTGAATGATGGAAGAGAGAGGGGAATCCTATCCAAAATTTTAATTACGGTGCCACAGTCCTGATGCTTATCTTGCCCATCATCAGATAATTGATTTTAGCTATCAAAAAAACTGCTCAGCAATGTGAAGTGCATTCAGCCCACACCTCATACAACAAGCAACTATATTAAAACTGAGGGAGAGTGTGTGGCCATCAGTTTTCAAATACACTGAGTTATTTTCCTTGGAGGAGAACGGGTGTTTCTACAACAACAATTGAACATTGATGTTCTTAATGCTGCTGTCTTACTTGGATGGTTCTGGCATCTTTCTTTCTGAATTGTGCCTTTGTTTTGTGGTGTATCTTGAATAGAGTAAATCTTAATCAGGCCAATACCAGCCATTTCATAAAATGCACCGTGAAGAGTTTTAATTCGCGTGTTGTCAATTTTCTTTTGCATCCCACCAGAAAAAGCTAAAAAAATCTGGGCTGGCAATGCAAATAAGTGATTCCTTTGTTAGGTCAAGCCATTCCATTAGGGTGGAACAAAAACAGCTATTCACACAAAACAGCTATTCACACAATTTGGCTTGTTTTAATTACTTTTGTGCCTGAAGCTGTCAGAATGGTTTTGGTGTTGTTATAACAACCAGGGCCCTTAGATTTACTTTTTTTTCCTCCCCTTAATCTTGTGTTGTCAAGTTCTAACTTTTCCTACTTATGCTTGCATTTCATGTAGCTTGGAAAGTGAAACAGCTGGCTACTTCTGTTTGTTTATAGGATTTGCCAGTGAATTGTTTGTGCTGGCATAATGCTACAGGAGGTTCCATACATACAAATAGTTCTTTTGAGACTGCACTGTGTGAAATCATTGTTAACACATTGGATCTCAAAAATCCATTTCTTTGTGGAAGCTTATACCAGTGTTAGAATGCACAGTACAAATGGATGGGCTGGGGCATCCTTTGTGCCTGGGTGATAATTATAAGTAGATACTGGGTTATACTGGGGAGCCTGGTGGCTGAATTATTTGATGTTGTCTATTAAAAAAAATCAGTACAGGTAGCACAAAAAATCACTGTCACAGAAAATCTAAATGCACAGTGGTTTTTAGCAGGTTAATGTGTCCTGGTCTTAGGGCTCATGTTGATAATTTCTTTTGAAATCTTTCAAGAAAGAGCCAACTGCTGATGAAGTTGGGCTACAAAGATGTGAAGGGCCTTGAGAGGAAGCCTTATGAGGAGTGGCTGAGGTCACTTGGTCTGCTCAGCTGGAGAAGAGGAGACTGAGGGGAGACCTCACTGCAGTTTCAATTTCCTTATGAGTGGAAAGCAGAGGGGCAGACACTGATCTCTTCTGTTTGGTGATCAGTGACAGGACCTGAGGGAATGCCCTGAAGTTGTGTCAGGGGAGATTTAGTCTGGATATCAGGAAAAGCTTCTTCACCCAGAGGGTGGTTGGGCACTGGAATGGGGTCCCCAGGGCAGTGGTCACAGCACCAGCCTGACAGAGTTCAAAAAGTGTTTGGAACAACCCTCTCAGGCACATGGTGTGTTTCTTGGGGTGTCCTGTGCAGGGACAGGAGTTGGACTTTGATGATCTGCCTTACACAGCACTAGAAGGGAGATTCCTGTTGGTATTAACCTATTTTTTTTCCTGTGATCTAGTTATTTTGATTTGAATCGACTGAAACTCACACTTGTGGTAGATGCAAAGAGCATTTTTCTTTTCTTCAAAGTTTTATTGCTTAGTTTTTCTTAGTGACTTTGAATAAGTATTTCACCAGGCTGTGTGGTGGACCTGGTGCTTATTCTGTTGATCTTTAAAGGAGCACTTGAATTGCTGTGTTAGAACTGTGCAAAATTATTTGCTGTTGGTGATGAGACAAGAGTTGAAAGCTATTTAAAAACTTGAGCCACAGCTTTCTGCAGCAAAATGCAAGAGGTTCAGCTTCTGAGCTGAACATTCAGCACCACCACGTTTGTTCCTGGCAAGGACAGGAGTGCTCAGCCTGGCCTCGGGCAGCAGCAGCAGGATTTTAGGTGCTGTAAGGCTGTTTGCCTCTTGCTGTGCTCGTGTCCGTGGAGCTCTTTGGGCCCTCTAGTGATGCCAGAAATGAATTACTGGGAGGGTGTTTTCGGGGCTGCTCATTCACCTCGTGAGAGGAGCTGGTTACTACAGGAGAGGAATCTGGTCTTTGGCCAGCCTTTGGAAGATGGGAGGAGAGCTGCTGTGACTCCTGTCTTCTGTATAATGTGCCTACGATCTGTAAGAGATCTCACTTCGCTGGGGTTTTTCTGCCTGGGCTAGTTTCACTTTCTGTTTCTGGTGTGATGCAGCTCTCTGAGAGCTGGGGAATTCTGAGAGTGATAAAAATCCCCTTCTTTTCCTGAACCTCAGCAGCACTAGAAGGTGACTGCCTGCTGTTGATCAGCTCTTTTCTGGTGGGAAGTGGCTGTGATTCTTAGGATTCATGTTGAGATCTGCATTACTGGTCCTTCAGAGCAGAAGTCTTTGGAGAGAGAGATGTGCCATCAGTTTTGTCTCTCACAGAGCTCTGACTGAAGGCGTTTGAAACCTTTCTCTGTATTTATGTATTGTGCCTGGCTGGAATAAGGCAGTACTTAACCTCTCATGTCATGGGACAGAAATCAGAAAAAAAAACAGTATAAGTAAAGACTGGAAAGACCTTTTGTGTTCTTTATAGTTTCCCAGAGGGATACTTTATTCTTAGAGCATTCAGATGGTGTCTGGTAAGCCCAGTTGTAGTGTGCTCAGGCAGAGGGGCCTGGCAATGGCTCCTTAAACATAACTGGTATTTAAGTACCTCTTGGTATTTGTGTAATCTGAATGTTGTTTGAAAAGAGTTTTGTTCTCATTCAGTAGTCCTAAGAGGAGAATTCCTGTGCTCTAGAGGGCTTATTGCAAAGTGAGGCTCTGTGAGGGGACTCAGGGGTTTTTTATCTCTGCTCCCTTTACCCAGCCTGGGATACTCAGTGTCTGGTAGAAGACTGCCTCTCCCTGCAGGTGTTCTCTTGTAAATTTTTAGGCCCTTTAGCCATCATGAAATGCTTATTTCTTTCACGTGCTTTTGGAAGTTTTGCTTTTACTGCTAGATGTGTTTGGAAATAACAGCTAAGCATGGGATTAGTAAAATGTGAGTAATTTTCCAATACAAATGGCAAAGCCATTCTCCATGGAATGCTGAAGGTATAGTTGGGGTCTCTGGGTCTTAGTGCCCAGACATTGCACTTAATCTCTTCTGAATTTCACCAGTCTGCCCAGGTATCTGGGGGCAGATAAAAAAAAACCAAAAAACAAAAAACCAGACAAACATAGCCACCATCACTGTCAAACAACACCCTCAAGACATGTAAGTGAAGATGTAGGAGATCTCACCAAAGCTTTGTGTTACCAGCACACTTGGTCTCCCATGGTGGCTGCCTGAATGTGCACCTGCATGTAAGCTGAAGTGTGTCAGCTCTGGAGACTTCACTGGAGCTGATGCCAGTAACACCACCATCCTCCTTTCAATAGCCACCAAAGATTGCTGCCATCACCCTGGGGCTGTAGCTTGTTCTCATGAAGCTTTTGGTTATTGCCACATTTATCTTTCCTGTCTGAGTGTGGTGGTGATCTTGTACTGCAGTTGAAGTTCGCCTGTCTGAATGTTATAATGATACAGCTTTGATCAGAGCCTTGCTGGTGTTTAAAATGTGAGAGAGGAGGGATAGTTTTTGTATGGTCTGCTTATTTTAAAATATTATTATTTGTGTGTGAAGATGCTGTGAGAATGGATATGCCTGTGCAAAGTAGTAGAATAAATGCTGTTTTTTTGTGAATGTGGATTCTTATTTTTTTCTCTTCTCTGCAGTCTTAAAGAATATCCTCACTTACAATAAGGAGTTCCCTTTTGATGTTCAGCCTGTCCCACTCAGGTAAGGGAGAACTGGGTCACTTCATGTACACATCTGTGCCTGAACCTGGTGTGCATCTGAAACACATTTCTAGAGCCATCTGCTTGCCATACTGCTTTTTTGTAAATAAAAGCTGGTCAATAAAAGAACTTTTGAATTCTGTTTGTCTAAGTACCATTAAAATCAAGACTGTACTTTTGGTAAAATCAGGACTTAGTCCACCCCTACATTTCTGAAATTGCCAGTGTTGTCTCATGTTTTTAGACTCTGTGCTTTCTGTTGGGCTGAGCTCCTGCAATCTCTGTCAAAGTCTGTAGAAGTTAAGAAGTATAAAATGACATTAAGAAGTGTTGTCCCTGCTCTATACTCAGATGCTGGCTTGTGAATTGAAAGCCAGATGATGAGTGATTGCTGGGGTTATTATTCTTTCTTGTGTTTTACAGGAAGATTTTGGCACCTGGAGAAGAGGAACACTTGGAGTTTGAGGAGGATGATGAGGAAGGAGGAGCTGGAGCAGGGTCTCCAGACTCTTTTCCTGCTAGAGTTCCAGGTAGGGGCACTGGCCTTGCTGTGCCAGCTTATGTAGAATCTCTGAGTTCTGTCTCTGAGAAGCTCCTTTCTCCACCTGTGATTTGAAAAGTTTGGGTGGGGAGCAACAGCCTCATGTAAACAAACCCTAATGCTGTACTGGAGAACCACAAACGTGCCCAGGGAATTTTTTTCTCAGCAAACAATATCTTATTGTGAAACAGTTCTGTGGAGAACCAGGGTGGTACCATCTATCTCAAATAATTAATCCTGACTCAAACTCAGTATTTTCATCCCATGCACTTTCTTAACTATATGGAGTGTTTCAAATGCATTCAGATGTAAATTGTGGCAATGTTTTTCCTGCAAGGAGCATCACATCCTGCTAGAGATGTGACAAGTTGTTGCTATCTTTGTGTTCTGTTGGTTGGTGACATTGTGGCTTAGAGTGAAGCCAAGCTCTGAGAGGATAAAGAGGTGGTTTTGATTTTCGTAGCTTAAGCCCTTGTCCATGTGAAAGAACTTGTAGAACTGGATATACCTGCAGATTTTAGAGCAGGTCTTTTTGTAGCTTCAGGTTTTGACAACTTAGATGTTCCAACAGAGGTTCCTTAGGTTCCTTGTGTAATTTCTTGATAGAAGAAACAAGTTTCTAGAGTCAGAGCATGTTGGCCAACTTTATATTTCAGGACTGAGGTGCCAAGTAAGGAAACTAATACTGGGATTATGGTCTAAAGAGCTGGGGTGTTGCATTACTTATACCTGGAGTAAACAGGTGATGTTCAGATGTGAACCAGAGCACAGTTCTGAACATGGCCCCTGCAGGCTGTGCTGATGTAGACAAGCACAGTCTACAGCTGTTTGTGCCAGGCTCCCAAATAGGCTATAATATATTGTGATGTGTGATTGCTGACATTTGCTATCTTGATCCTTGTTATTCACCATGATAAGCTCATTTATGGAGATGCCTTCTGTCTGTCTCAAGTACAGCAGAGAGCCTTTGAGTAGCCCTTGGGTTGGTGGTGAGTCAGTAAGGCCATGAGCGTTGCCACAGTGCCAACAGGTACCTCTGCAACCCGTCAGAGCTGTGTGCATGTAGTGGACATAGAAGCTGTGTATGGGCTTAAGAAAGAATATAAGTAGGTGATAAACAGGCTGAGTTTACAGTTAAATCATTTCAAAGGAGAGTAGCCAACTCAGAAAAAGGAGAAGCTTGGGGCATGAACTATCTTACAGAATTATTCCTCTGTGAAGTCACGCTTTTAAGAGGAGGTGAGAGCAACTCCTGCCTGACTGCTGTTTTGCAGTGCCATCTCTTTAATAGACTGCATATGTGACTTTCCTGAACTACTTTTTTTTACATTAAGGTAAATGTCCTCATAGCTACAATAATCTAAGCCCCTAAGGTGGTTTTGTACTATTTATTTCACCACTGAATGCAAATTACTGTGGTGTTTCATACCTGATGGGAGTTTGATCTGGGTGATGAGGCTTAAACAAAAGCAGTTTGCAGCCTTCTGGGATGAACCTTATGAGTAAAGTGAACTTTCCCTGTTGAATTGACAGAGTTGTGTTGCACTCCTTGCTTTGATGTGCCTTTAATGTGTAGTGTGTGACTGTACTGTCTAACTGACCATGGTCTTGTCTTCTCCATGCATGGCTTCATCGTTATCACATTGCCCCATTCATCTCACCCAGGAGCCAACAAAGGTATGGGAACCTTTCAGTATGTACAGAAATTTCTGTGGTCATGCTCATGTAGCTGTGCTCTTCTTCATTCAGCTCTTAGTTCCAATCCTCATAATACAATTTTTGGTGACAATCACAGTACTGGGCACTGGTGGGTAGGTCTTCATTGGCCTTCAGTACCAGGAAAAGGGAAGGTCATATGTGTTAACTCACCTTACACAGCTCTCTAGAAGTCCTGCTGTACTAAGGAAGAGGTTCTGAGTTGTGGTGTAGCCAGTGGTAGGTGTAGCTAGATTTTATTTACTGGCATACACATTTTATGGGAAATCTTACACAAAGAGTATTTGTGTAGTTACAATTCTGTGCTGTGTGGAGCTGAACTGACCAATGGCTTGCTGCCTCTAACAGCAAAGGTTTCCTGCCTTTCTCCTGATTATGTATGACTTCATTCCTATGCTGTGCTGGCTCTGGGTTCTTCTGTGAGCCATTTCATTTTGTGAGCCCAGCAGGAGACTTGCCACTCTTTCCCCCTTTCTCTGAATCAGGGTTTGGAAGGGGAGAGCCTGAATGCCAGTGCCTTGGTGTCAGTGAGCTGCTGGGCTGGCTCACTGTCATGTCTCTGAAACAGGCTTGGAAGAGGACACTTCTTTCATTTGTAGATGCTCCCTCCCCCTTCTGGAAAAGATGGGCTGTGGTTGTGTCTGGAATGGCTGCAGTTTTCTCCTGAAAGGCCTCAGTGTGAGCCTGCTCATGGACCCAGGCCATGGTGGCAGACAGGGGTGTGGTGCCCAGCCCAGGAAAGCTGTACCACAGAGAGGGCACTGTCACCTAATGTGGCTCCTGTGTGAAGTGGCTGCAGAGGCTCCAGCACAGGCCTCCCTCACATGAGACAGGTTACAGTCAGCTGCTCTAGTCCACTGCTGACTTGGCTATTCCTCCTGCTGGGGCAGGAAGGAAACAGTGTTCCTTGGATACTGCCTGTCCTACTGTTTTCTTGTCTCCTGGAAGCGAGCTTGACTCTTCTGTCCATTGCAACTCTGCAATTTCACACATTCTGGAAAGCCTTTTGCAAGAACAGAATAATTTCTCTTAAGCCACTGTTTTATAATAAAACACCAGGCTGAGGCATCTTTCAGGTGGATCAAGTATCACATCACTTTGTCCCTTTGAATGATGGACAGGAAAACGAGGCTACAGTTGTTCCTGGTTCTTGGGAGCCATGCTGCTTTTAGGAGACAAAAAGTCTCCTTTTAGTGACAGATGGTGGAGCAAACTGTTGTGCCAAAGAGAAGGCAGGCTTGCTTCTGCCTTCATTTAGAATTAAATAAGAACCCTGTCTTTGAGCATCTCTTCAAGAAAGAAAGCAAGATCAACTAGAGCATATTCTGCTTTGCAGAAATGAGGGCTCTCTATTAAGTTTGCTTTTTAACACTTCTCCCACTGTAGTCAGAAGCCTGTCTGTGGTTCCCCAGCTCCTCAAGCAGATAAGGACGAAAAATAGTATCAAGAAAAAAAAATATTGGACTTGTCAAAGGAAACTATTGCTTTGTTTAGATTTCAAGCCTGAGGATAACTTCTTTTTTTTTTTTTCATTAGAAAACCAAAACCTTAAATCAAACTTGCTCATGAGTCTGAACATTTTCTGTCCTGATGCTTGTTCATCTAATGGGGGAGAGGGGCTTGGAGTGTACCAGTTTTTGCTAAATTCAGCATGAAGTAACCCACTCCGTGTTTGATGACAGAATATCATGGCTTTTAGTGAGTTTGAACAGTTTGAATTTCTTGCCAGCTGCACTGTCTTCCTCAGCACTGTGAGGATTCATTTATGCTGACCCCCAGGTTGTGATGCTAAATGTTCTTGATGCAGAGCTGGGAACCCTTTAAGGCAGAAGGGAGCTTGGGGGATGCAAACACTTATTTTTTTCCCTCTTTAAGTAGAGACCAGCAGAACATAGTTAAGAATCAATCTTCTGGTTCCCTTATGTGCTGTGGGATTTGCAGCAATGCCATTTCCCTCCTTAATCTTCCAGTCTAAAAGTTCAACACGAAGCCAAGTCATGTTCAGTGGGGTGGGATTCCTGTTCGAGTGTCTGATCCTCCTGCAACTGCAGATTGAATCCAGCCTCCCAAATTTAATCCTCAAAAATGGTATAAAGTGAGTTCCATGAATGGGTTATTCTGCACGACAGCAGGAAATAACACTGTAAAGAAAGTTCCTTTTTATTCTTAAGGCATTAGTTTTTTATCAATTGATTTGCCTTGAGGCAGTCCTGTTCTTTTGTGGGGGCTTTGAAATCTATGAAATGATGCTGTGTGTCTGTGCACACAGACATTCCCATAGTGCTGGGTGCTATTGGGATGTGAATCCTTGGGCTTTGAACCCCCTAAGAGGAACAGCATCTGCCATGAGAGAAGATGGGACAAGCAAGGTCTCTGCTGTGAGATGACACCTGGGGTTAATAATATGCTTTACTCTTTCCAGGTACTTTATTGCCCAGATTGCCATCTGAACCCGGGATGACGTTACTCACCATCAACATAGAGAAAATTGGTCTGAAAGATGCTGGGCAGTGCATTGATCCTTACATCACAGTCAGTGTGAAGGGTAATGATTTCTGTTCTGCCTCCTCAGTGCTGCTTTGGAGAGAATGCATTTTCTGAAAGCTGTATTGATTTTTCAGCCTGCCAGGAAAAATGTTTGTTGGTACTTCTGTTGTGAATTTAGGGCTTCTGCTTTAATCAAGGGTGGAAAAATTCTGTATTTGACAGCTACTGGGAGGTGAACCTCTGCAAGGTATATTCTGTGCATTCTGAGGTGCCTTGCCTATGCTGGGGCTGAGTGACTTGGCAGGCCCTACTTCTCCACTGTGGCTTCTGCAGCTGCCTCCTAAGTACAGATCTGCTTGGACTGTGTGTACTCCCCAACACACACTGGGCTCTTCTGGGCTTTCTGGAGATGTGAACCACGGCCCACTGACTCCATTCTTGCCCTCCTATTAAACTCATTTTATAGTAATATAAATATAATCTTACCAAGACTTGAGGTTTAGAGGAATGGGTATGAAGCTGGAAAGCAAAGCTTGCAAGTGAAATAAAATAAAAAATGTGTTAGCCTGAGCAGTGAAATGTTTCAGCCAAAGCCTGGTGGCCTGAGAGCCTCCATAAATCTGGAAGAACCTTTCTCTCTGTCAGTCCAGGATAGGCAACATTAGGATTTCTCTGTTTCAGATGGTGACATAGTTGGTGTCTTTTGCTTGAGGCTGAGATTTTTGGTATTCACGCTCTTTCTAGTGGAAGTGTCTCTCTCCTCCCCATTTTGCATTTCTTAGCAGGAAGCCCCTGTAGTCAAAGTTCCCTACCCTTAACCTGTCCTGCTTGACTTGTGCTACTCTTTACAATCTTTGGAGGTAGATAATTTTTTTTTGTTTATCATGTAAGAATTTGTAGCTGAGCCAACAGCCTCTAGTTACTATCAGTTGTGAAAATGACCTTGTATGTGTCCTCTGTAGATGTACTATTGGATACCAAATGTAGGGATGAAACACTTGTTAAATGTGTGATCAGTGCTTCCTCCACCAGACATGTTCCCCAGCAGGAGGAAGGATCATGAGGCTCCCTATTTCTAAACTCATTTACCTATAAATGGTGACTGCCAAGTAATGATGTAGAAAATAGGATCAACAAAAAGTGTGTGTGTGGGCAGGGTATCAGTCTGCTAATAGTGTCTTTTGATACTTTTATTTCCCAAGATTTTTGGTCAGGAAAAGGAACCCTGAAGACTCATTTTGTCACTATTAGGAGTCTGAAGACACTTAGTAGCTGCTTTCTTTGGTTCTAAACCAAGCTGCTCTTCTGCAGGTCTGGAGAGAGGTTTGTTCCTGATGCAGCATTTGCAGTTCCAGCCCACACCCTGGAAAAAAGGCATCAGTGGTGCTCCAGTGCTCCAAGCACAGAGTGTGCACTCCATACCTGTAATCTTGGCCATGTCGTTAGCAACTTGGTCTGCCAGGGGGAAAGGAATCAGTAATGAGAGGAGACAGTAAGAGCACAAATGTAGCCCTGAAAACAGCAGAGGCTTAATGAGAAGCAGTATCATGGTGGCTGTGCCAGAGCAGCACAAGCAGTAGCTCCACAATGCCTCTGTGGAAAATCCAAGAGGAATAATGCACCAAGCAGGGCATATACAGGATGTGTGAGCTGTGCCCTGTGTGGAGGGCAGCCTTTGGTGCATATCCCACTCAGGCTGGAGCCCCACTGGAGTGCTGTGTGCAGAGGGAGTGGAATCTTTTGCTGGCAGCAGAAAGAAAGGCACTCTCAAAAGTCAGAGGAGGGATAATTCCAAATTTTGATCTGCAATATTGTCAGAACTTTAGATGATGTTTTCATGTTACAATCAAAAAGAAAATTAACTGACTGTGAAGGGGTATAATTGCCCCTTTTTTAGGTTTTGTGGAAACATCCAGATTTGCATTAACTTTTTGTGGCAGGACTAGGAGAGACTTATAAATCTCTTAAAATTGAACCTTAAAGTCTGAGATGCTTCTGCCATTCTCATGCTGTTTATTTCCTGCAGATTTGAATGGGATAGATCTGACTCCTGTGCAAGATACTCCTGTGGCTTTGAGGAAGGAGGACACATATGTCCATTTTAATGTGGACATCGAGATTCAGAAACATATTGAAAGACTAACAAAAGGTATGTGGTACCAGAGACACGAAACAGGGCCCAGCAGCTTTGGCAGCAAAGACACTGGGTTCTTCCTGAACTGGTGCTGCAGGGCTCAAGATCCAGACAAGGATAAAAATAGACCGTTGCATCCTGTCGCTTTCAAATTGGTCGTTGGGATGGCTCCCAGGCAAGGCAGAAATGAAAAGAGATAAAAATGGAGCAGTCTGCTCTGCTACACAGGTATTGAGCTGCTTTATCACCTGCTTAGTCACTGGTACCTGGGTGTGAGTAATGGAGTGAAGAGTTTAAGCTGTTGAAAGTGTGGTGAGCATTGTAAGAACACAGTGCAGCTTTTGAGTAAATAACAGAAGTGCTGGAGATAATTCCCTTCAATGTAAGTAGAGCAACTTAATGGCAGATAAGTTTTCAGATAACTATTAGCCATAATTCGTAACTTTTCTATTCAACCATTTTTCTCTCTAGGTGCAGCTATTTTCTTTGAATTCAAACACTACAAGCCTAAGAAAAGGTTTACTAGCACCAAGTGCTTTGCTTTCATGGAGATGGATGAAATTAAACCTGGGGCAATTGTTATAGAACTGTAAGTGACTCACAGTTATGGATGACAATGACAGAGGAAATAAACTGGCCTTCAGTCACAATGTGTGGCTTGTTGCATTAAGGCAGGTTCCTTGGACTCATTAGACTGACTTCCATAAAGAATATTTTATTTTTAATAGAGAAGGGAAGATAAAATGCTTGTAGGCATAAGATGGTTAGAGACCCTTCTCAGAAACTAGACTGTTTCTAAGTAAAATGCTGGTGTTTGTAACTTCATTTTGTATGAGGTTAACAAAGTCTGTAGGGGAGATATTAATTTGGAGCTTAGCTTGAGTGTCAGATCAGCTATATTAAAAAAAAAAATCAACTCAGTCTTTTGGTACAGAACTTCTGTAAAGGAAATCTAATTTGAAGCATGAGACACCAGCTTGCAGTTAGTTTTATGAACATTTCAAAGCATTATTAAGTGGTTGTGGTGTGCATCATCCCCTTTCTGAGTGGCTGAAGGTCTGAGGGAGAGCTTTGAGGGTTGGGTTTTGGGGGTTTATTTTCAAGAAGAGGGTGAACCTTGCAATTCTGGGCACCTCTTGGAAGAGTGATTAGTCTGTGCTAGCTGGGGCATTTCTGAAGTACTGAGTAACTGGTACCGGGTCTTTCCTACAATCCAGAGTATTATGTTGGGAATCTCCTTACAAAAATATTACGTTCATTTACATGTTGAAATGTTTGTTTTGTGAAAATAATGATCCAGAGAAAATACTGTTTCCTCCTGTAAATCTACTCATTATTTTTGCTTCCAGCAAGCCTTGTCAGATGTATTTAAAAGATTAGGGTAATCAGATCTGTATAGGATGAGCTTTCTCGTTTGCTTTCATCTTCCTGCACAGCCATTAGTACTTGGATTAATGCACTTTCTTGTGGTTACAGGTACAAAAAACCCACTGACTTTAAAAGGAAGAAATTGCAACTGTTGACCAAGAAACCACTTTACCTTCACCTCCATCAAACATTGCACAAGGAATGACCCCAGTTGTGAGACCTCTGTGAACTGAACCACAAGTCCTGGTAGCTGTGTAGTAGCCTTAGGCTCCGAGGGGTGGGAAGATGACTCTGTTCATGCCAGTAGGTCACATGGGACCATCACACACTGCACAGCACTACTTCAGGGGCAGGGACAAGCCCACCATGCAAGATTCTTTTCAGTAACTTCCAGCTACAGGTTTTTCCAAGAGCCCTGAAATATGTTGACTGCTTTTCCTAAGTTTGCTGTTCATCACTTTTTATCTCTAACCATTATTATCCTTTTCCCTCAAGCTCCACCCGAGGATGGAGAGTGCCCCTTTGCCAAACCTGCAGCAATAAAGATGTGGCAGGCCTACTAACTGTTTACACTGCTAGTGTAGTTCCTCTCATCTGCATTTCAGAGTCCTCTTAGTGGGCATGGTGGCAGAAGACTGGTAGAAGGATGAGGTGGGCTGGGAAGGAGCTTGAGGTACTGCAAGTGCTTTGAAGTGAGGGAGAGGAGGATGCAGGTCAGGTGGGTGGCCACGAGTCTGTGTGGTCGGGTCAGGAGGAGGACAACTGCAGATGAGAACAATGAACTATGATTTTAACAGCCTTGCCTGCATTTTGGATACATGCTACAATCCTTTAAATCACTGTTACTCCCCAATAGAGCTGTTTTTTTCTGTATCTTCTCACAGAGTGGTTTGCAAAGGTGGGTGGGGGATAGAGAGACCTTCTGCAGGGCTTTGTCCTGGTGGCAGTGGCCGTTTTGCCATTTCAGTGACAGCAGGACAGGCCCCTCTGTTGAAGTGTCAGTTTTCCAGAGCTTTTTATAAAGCAGTTCTGGCTAACAGGCTGACCCACCTTTTACATGAAACTGCTGTTCTTACGGAAACTGATTGTATGCAGTTTTCTGCATATTTTGTGCAAGTCTGGAAACTTACTCAAAAAATTACCTTTTTATGTAAGTAGATAGGATTATCATTTATTTTCTATATTTTTGATTTGGTGTGTAATAAGCTGCAGGACATTGGCTTATTATGACACATTTGCATTCACCTTTTGACCTGAAAAAGGGACAGAAGTAGAACCCAGTCAAATCTTTCATATATTTGCGTGGATATTTAATACGATACTTTAAGGTTTGATAAACTTCTTGCATATCTAACTAGTGCCTGAATACTCTGCTATGCTAACTAAAGACCCAGCTCCCAAAATAGTGTTAATTACTTTAAACAGCCTGGATGCAGGTGTATCATCCATTCCTCTTTTCTGTCACCTCGGCCCAAGATGTTACATCGTGTTAAGGGAAGGGATGTTACTTTTCCTCATGCTGTTTGTCTGTCTCCACTCAGCTGTTCAGCATTTTTGGCTTTACCATACTGATTAGGATAAAAAGCTGGTTTTGAATGTCCTAATCTTCTTGCCTTTCTTCTGCTCTGGTCTAACTAGGGATGACATTATTTTGGTGTTACAACCTAAGTCAGCAACACTTTCTGAAATTCCACTGCTGGTTGGAGGGGAAAAAAAAGGGCAGTTGAATTGTCCTGTTTAGGGTTTCTTACAATACCCCACTGGTATTACAGCTAATAGGGTGACTACCAAGCCCTGAAATGATATCCCTATGAGTTATGGAAACACCTCTGAATGCAGCATTCTGGACACCAGACAAAACAAGGACACACACGTTGATAAAAACCAAATACAAATCATCCTCTGAACTCTGCAAAAGGATGGAGCGAAGTGTTGGTCTGTGGCTGCAAATAAACCTGAGCTTGGCCCATTTACCTGTCAGTGGTCCCTGGCTGGCTCAGGATTTGTTCTGACCGAGGAATTGCAGGCACTGAGTGTCCCTGGAAGGGGCCAGGGCTGTGTCTGGAGCTCGGTCTGGCTCTGCCATCCAGGGTAAGCACTGCAGGCAAGCGTGTGTGTGTGTCCAAGGTGACTCTGCTGCATCCACAGGGAGATTCCATCCAACTTGTAAGTTGTTACTGCTAGCTGGGGTGGGCAAGGGAGGAGACACTGAGCATCACAAAGGTGTGTATGGGGAGGGAAAGATCCTGGAGAACCCGACTTTCAAGCATGGATGTTCATCAATGTGTGTGTCATTAGCCACCATGCAAAGTGAAATGCTGTCCCTTGAACTATGAACCCTTTGTCTCTGCTGCTTACCCTGGCCCTTCCCCAGCTTGTAGATGTCTGTATTAATGCCAGTTATATGAAATGTCAACTTTGAAGTATTTTTGTTAAATACACAAGTAGAGCTTTGTATTTAACTAATTGTGAATTAATGTCTGTTGAGTGTGAAATACCATTTTTAAAGTTGCTTCTATCCCTTGCATTTTTTCTGTGAACCGTCCCTCACTGACAGGACTGCTGCTGCACACACAAGCTTCAGTATTGTTTTATGCTTCAGTGATGTTCTAGCTTGTCTTTCATCTGAAAACTAAAGCTTTACACTTGTACTGTAAGAATGTAACACCTAGATGGCAACTTTAATGGCTGCTTGTACTCTGGCAGTAAAGCTGTAATGGCCTCCCAGTAGGGTTTTTTATTATTCTGCATTGTTTTCCTTTTTTCCTCCTTCAGGCACTTGTGAGAAACCTTACTGAGACACGTCTGGTATCCCAAATACTTGCACTAACACTTGAACAGCTACAAGTGTAGGGTGTGTTTTTAAAGTTATTCAATGTTCTCTGGCTGCAGTAGAGGTTTACACGGTTTATACACCCCCACTTGCTTTACAGAAAGCTTCTTTCCTTTTTTAATGTAAGCAAGTAAAAAAGGCTCTCCAAATATAGCCTTCTTCTTAAGGAAGCTGAATTGCTCTTAACCCTGAGTAAGATGAAAACTCAGCTCTCAAACCTTGCTTGATGCTGCAAGTTGGTCTTGAAAGCAGAAAGCAATGAGGAAAGTTCTGAGTTTCTCTAGCACAGAGTCACTGTGGAAACAAAAGTCAACTCCACAACTTCAACAGGGTTTCCAGCTCTGGAAGCTGTATCCTCCATGGTCCTCATTACACGAAGCAAGTCCATATTGTGTCAGAGTAGTTCAGCCTGAAGGTAACATGGTCATTACCCTGCAGCAGCAGCATTAATTTGGCCCTGATTCAATTCCCAAACTCAGAACTGTAGCATTCTCTGTCACATTACTGAACCAATGTCCTTTCTGTACAAAAAATGGCACTGAAACAAAGCCTTCGGGGCTTAGCAAAAGGAATTTTGCTTTTTATTATAACTTTCCTTTGAATACAGTGTCATTTGTGCTTCTGGTCTTTGACCAGACATCTTTTTAAAAAACCCCCAGAACCTCACAGTCCTCATGTAAACCCCTGGCCTACAGTAACTGCAGCTCAATGATGTGATGGAGAAGGCAGGTTGGATAGCATTTTACTTAAAAAATTATTTCCACAGGAAATGATTTGATTTACATTTTTAACGAAATTAGTTCATTCGCCAACTGGTTACAAAGGCTACATTGAATTAAAACTATCCACACAGGTACTTCCTTCCTATTGCACTTTTAGAGTAGCTTCAAGTCCATCACAGAAAGGTTCTTGCAGCCCAAGTGGATGGATGAGTTTGTGATCATAAATGCACATGTCTGTAGCAACTGGATAAAAATTAATCCTGCAAAAGCTGAGATATACTGAAATGAGACCAATGTCTTCAAACCAAGAGCCATTTCCTAGAGTTGTGCCCGGGGAAGCGCCGGAGCCGGGTCCGAGGAGCCGGCGGGCGCCGCACTCGGGGATTCGGTGCTGGGGCTGCGCGTAGTCCTTGGAGCCGGCGGCGCGTCAGTCTCTGGGTGCCGGCGGAGGCAAGTCTCTGTTGGGAGAAGGTGGATAGTCCCTGGAAGCTTGGGGGGGTAGCCGTGGGCCTGGAGGATAATCCCTGGGGCCGGGAGGGCCGAGGGGTCGGAAAGGAGGGTGCCCACGTGCGTAGCCTCTTGGATCAGGGGGAGGTGGGAGCGGGCCAGGAGGCAAATCTCTCATTCCTAAACGTGGACTAGGTAAGAAATCTCTTCCAGCCGGAGGTGGCAAAGGCGCACCACCTAGAAGGAAAGGAAATCACGGAGTTAAATCAAATGTTGCTTTAAGCTAAACGGAGAAGCTCCTGACTCGTTCCTCACTTCTTCATTTTCTGGAGCAGCTCTGGAGTGGAGCGCTGTCACATGCAAGACTTCAAAGCCCATGAGTTATATTCTAGGGACTTCTGGCCGCTCGCTTCAATTTTAGAGTAAACAAGCAAAAATACCTTGGCATTAAGGAGGCTTGAAAAAACCCACCCAGTCCAAGCTTCCTGGGACAGATAAAGCCCATGGAGCATGGGGAAGCCGTGCGCTAAGGAAAAGCAGATGCTGGTTCTGCAGTTGGAGCCCAAGAAGTGGAGTTTCACAGAGGGTTCAGCAGCCGTACCTTGGGGCACAGGGAGAGGCCGGGGCCCGAAGTGCCCGCGCAGAGGCGGCGGCGGCGGTCCGTAGCGAGCGGGCGGCGGCAGCGGAGGCCCCATCACTGGGGAGGCCATGAGAGGTGTCCCAGGGAAAGGAGAGGGGCCTTTGGCAGCAGCGTTACCCTGGGCAAGATGAGGTTACATTTCAGTGAGTTACTGCAGCAGACAAGGACTGACACTGCTCAACAACCCAACTGCTCACCCCGAGGGACGGGGAGAGGGGGGGATGAAAAATAAACCCAGCTAACTCCAAACCACATTAACCAGGTAGAAGATAGGGACAGTTACTGCACTGTCATCATCCCTTCTCCCAGAACATTGCTGGCACTGCCCAGGAGCGAGTGGTTAGTGAGACAAGTTGGTTTAGAGGAAGCTGTACTACAGACAAGTTCAATCCCTCCTGAGGTGTCCTTGGTTGACACCCCTTTGGTAAAGGGCCTGGAACTTTGAATTACACATGGAATTGTGCTTAAACACCACAAGTAAGTCAGCTACTTGGGATTATTGTTGTAGTCACTCCAAAGTGTTTGCCCACAGTCCTTAGCAAGCAACATCTCATTTCCTCAATTCCACAAAAACCAGAGAGCCACTGTTCACCATCAGAGAAGCCCTTTGAGAGACAGTACAAGCCCTTGGTTAGTTCCACAGAGCAGCTGTTATTTAGCATTCAGAACACCAAGCCTGTTACTCCTCTCCATCCAAGCAGTGTAACACCATGTCCAGCCTCTGAATACTCACTGCAGCTGGGTCAATGGAGGAAGGTGAATCAGTAGTTACACTGGGGGCTTCAGACTCTTTGGGAGAGGATTGCTTTGAGGGTTTTTTTGGACAGCAAATAGAGATAGTGACAGGATATAGACAAGACAGAACATGATACAGTTAAAGAAGCAGCAGGAATTACTGAATAATATTAGAAAGGCTTCCTGAAGGTTGGGGTTTCCTCGACTTACCACTCCATCCATTGCTGTGGAAGGGGAGGAGGTTCTTGGCTCACTGCTGATCAGGGATGCTACAGCAGGCCCTATATCTGAAAAGAGAGCCATGAATACCTGTCTTACCATGTGTAGGGTAAGGAAGGTGGGCTTAAAATTGCCTTTTTTAAGAGAAAGAGTAACTGAGTAAGCTGCACTTGGCTGCAGACCACATAACTTACCAGGGACAGACATCCTTCCAGGTAGCTCTGGTGGCCTTCGTGGAGCAGGGGGGCCGTCCACCATCGTACCTTAGGAGAAATAAGAACCCCAGAGACCCTAAATAACACGGGCCTCAGCTATTTCTATTAAAAAGAAACCAAACTACCACCAACCACTCATTTGTGATTAATAAAGCAGGTATCAATATTAACACCATTCCTAGAAGCAAGATCTGACCTTAGCATTCCTGGGTTTGTAGCACAAGAGAGGTGTCACAGCAGAGAAGTTTCACTGCTTACCAAATTCACCCCTTGCGCCTTCCCTTCGAGGAGCAGAGAGGGGCCGGGCAGGAACGTCAATCATCTGTGTGGGGGATGGATTTCCTCCACTCACAGGTGAGGGGCCAGAAGAGCCATCTCTGCTTAAGGGCCCTATGCCAAAGAATTAAAACCACTTGATTTACTCTTCTACAATTTATCACAGCCTTTTATAACATTCTGACTCCAAGACCAAAGTTTTGGGAGAGCCAGCAGCATTTACCTCGTCGCGGTGGGATCTGGCGGTCGGGTCTGCCTGGAGTTGGCTTTACAATGACTGGTCTTTGAAGCATGACGATTTTTTGGTTTACTTCTATTAATCTGTTTTTGAAAAATAGAGGTTTCTTACCATTATTCAAGCAATACATGTGAGTTGTATCTATTATAACGTAACAAGGCAAACTGCATTGTAAAATGTTACAGCTTTTGCCAAGAAATCTTATTTTAACCATCAAAATAGTTAAATTAGTAACTCAAAAATGCACTGCACATTCTGAGCTTCTTCTCCCCCAAGCAAAACACAGCATGTTCAAAGAGCAAAAAGAACGGTCTGTGCTGTACTTACTTCTGTCTCAGGTTGGCTGCTTCTCTTTTCTCTTCAGCCAGAGCTCTCTCGGCCGAGCGGGCGATGAGCTGTAAAATTTTGTTAACTGCATTAACAGCACCAAGGTGAAATCAAATACAAACTGCCTACATCAGAAAAGGAAAAACATTCTTACCCAGTTGTCATGTGCCTTTTTCTCATGAACAGCAATCTGAGAAGAAAAGAAGTGATTTAGCTCTTATCCAACTACCCAGTATTTCCAGTAACTCACTACTGAGCACTGGAATGATGCAGTAAAAGATGATACAATAGCCAGCAAGCAAAAAGTTTACCTGGTTTTTGTAAGATCTCTCTGTTTTTTGCAGTTCTTCTTCCATATCTTGGATCCTTTGCCTGTACAAAAGGAAAAAGAAGGAAAGGAGAGATGTTTGAATGAATTTTCTTCAATAGTTCAAATAAAAGGAAAATTATAATCTCAGAAAGTCAAGTTACTTGTAAACTTTCACTTCCTCTATGGCCAGCACAGCTTTTTCATCTGCAGCACACAATTTCTGCTCCTTCTCCTGACGCTCATACTCTTCCTGGGTTAGTTTTCTGCATAGGAAAACAAAAATGCACCAAATAGTCCACCATTCTGGATCTACTACAACTCTAAATCAGTAGGGTATTCCCCTGCTAATGACAGCAATATCAGAATCTATAACATGTGAGACCACAGAGAGAAAAAAGAGATTTTTTTTTAGAAAGAGACAGAAATCCTGTCTTTTGAAACCAACAGAAAAACCCTTTGTGTACAAAACCTTAAAATTAAGGACATGGAGTTGACTAGAAAGTTCTGTCAGCAACTGAAGATCTGTCTGAATCTATCACATGCAGCCAGTTCATCCCTTTGGAACCTGTAGGTTTTCTCAGCAATTCCACAGATGGCAATCCAGATTTACAAAAGTACAAACAAGGAAATATGCAGGACTGACACTAACTACAAAGAGATGAATGTGTAGTGAAAAGGAGGGAAAGAGGGCCCAGGTGACAACACATTCAATAGTTACTAACCATGTGGAAAGCTTTTTCCAAGTATTCTCCACACCAATTTACTACATCACCAATTCCCACAGTCTATTTATAAACTCATAACCTCAGAGTTTTTGGGGTTTTTTTTTTGACATTTTTCTGGCAGTATTTAAGAGATCCATAATGTGTTTCTAACTTACAAGAGCTATCTCACAAAACTGGAACCATGAAACCAGTAGTAAGTTAACTATTGCTAACAGACAGTTCAATGTAATCCACTTCCTTGGCTACATGTTAAAGCACTTTTCCAGAAAAAAAAATTGCAAGAAGTTCTTCATTGTAATGAAGAAGTACTAACAGGCAGTGTAGCCTTCTGTAAGTTTTAGATGGAATAGAAATTCTTCACAGAGGTCAAGAGGAAGTTTTCCTTGACAGGTGGGGTACCATCCACCTCTCTATTCTCTGTTTACTACACATGGATCCTAAAGTTAACAAGGTCAGGCAGTTCCACGACAGCATCTTCCAACCCTGTGCTTCCCCCAACCTACACAAACCGTAGGAATTTCAATTGCTTCTCCATCACTATTTCAGCTTTCCTACAGAATTTAGCTGAGAATGTCCCTGAATCCTATTCTCAAGTTTTCCCCACAAAACTGAGATGGTATTACAGACATTTTAGGAAGCAAATAAATGAGGAGTGAACACAGATACACAACAGATCCTCACTGCTCACAATCCATTCCTCTCAGCAGCCATCACCAACTCACCCTTAATTTAGCCCTTTGAGAATGCAAGAAGCTCACAAGGCTGAAATACTAAATTTCTACATTATGAGAATTAAGAGTTACTGAAGTCAGAGTAACTGAAACAAATCTTAACAGCCCCTATGCTCTCCTTGACACTTCTGGATAATGTAACAGAGCAATCAGAGAATTTACAGACTGAGCCACCCACCTCCCCTCACCAAAACTTTAAAAGTAGGAGGCAATACTGTGTGTGCAAACTGACAGTCTTTTTAGAATCTCTGGAATGGTGGAAGAAGTAAAAAAAAAAAAGGTACCAGTTTCAGCTGTACTGAAACAGTAGCCATCACCCATTCCAACTACAACTTCCAGGTTCTTTGACCCTTCTGAGCAAAGAGCATTTGGACAGTGCCTACAACACAACACACTGTGCTGTGGCAGAGCAAGGAAAGCCTTACTTCTGGAGTGCCATCTCCTTCTGCTGGTACAGTTCACCAAGTATCTCCACTTTCTGCTGAAGAGTTTTGCATTCATTTTCCAGTTGAGTTTTGGCTGACTGGAGTGAAGAGGAGTCATGTTCCAATGATTTTATCTTCTCTGTTGGAGAAAGTTGAAGTTGTAGTGAGAACTGTTTTGCCACTTACACGCTCTGTTTCTTTTCAAACCACAAACAGCACTTCATCCCAAGCAATTGTTTTGCTAAACCCACCTTCCAGCTCATGTCTTGCTGTTACTTCATCATTCAGTTTGGATTGCAGAAGATTTCTGTCTTCTTCAACTATGGATAACATAGTTTTTACCTGAGAAGAGGAGCAGCAAGTTTATGATCACAGACATAGCAGCAACGTGACTGAATGTCTTAGATATGTTGTGCAACATACCCTGGAGACATCCATCATCTGCTTGATCTGAGTCTTCATCTTCTCACTCTCGATATCTAAAAGGGAAAAATATATTTGCTTTTCCCATTTCTTAACTGCAAGTCTGTGGACTCTACTGTTACAAGCAACACTCCCTACACTTTAATCTGGGATAGGTCTCCTTCCTTATGTGGCCAAAAAAACCCCCGAACCAGAAGGGGAGGTGGTGAACAAAGCCCAAGAGCAAATCTATGACCAGCACCATAGGACTATTAGATTCCAAAAAGCATTCCAAAGATTCCATCTTGTCACTTCTTGGCGACACTACCCTAATATTAATGTGAACGCAGCAGCCCTATTACTGAACACTGAACCTGAAAATCAGAAAGTGGGAATTTCCAGCCCACATATACTGTAAGTAGAAAAAAAAGGGGGGGGGCGGAAGGAAAAAAAAAGGATTTCAAAATCGGGGATGCAGCATATACATGTGCAACATCACAAATTACAAACTGCCTGAATAGTTTTGAAAAAACACCTATTTTGGTCTTTCAGATTTAAAAAATGTGGTTATCTAAATTAGTTATCTATCTGGAGGCAAGCAGAAAGCTCATTAAAAATTCCTATTAAAAATAAACACACCAGAACAACAAAGCTGAGACTCTCAGCTTTGGGAATGCTCTTAATTACCAACCTTTATACAGAGTCTTTACAACCGTGTCATTACACTGATGATTTACCTCAAAGGTAATCTAAAAGCAATTATCGACCTTGTTGCCAGTTCCTCCCTTCAGTTAGGGGATATTTTGTGTTTGAGGAATAAAACTGGCAGCCTCTTAGCCCACAGGCAGCTGTACATGCATGGATTCCCCTTGTTCCCCCTCTGACATGCCACAAACACACCACTGCACATGCCTCAGCCACCAGGTGCTATCAGCCCTGGGGCAGGATCACTGTACCTGGCAACTCTCCATTGGCCAGATCATCTCCTGGGCTCCCCTCACAGCCTTTGTCATCCTTCTTGGCCTCTGAATCCATGTCCAGCTGCTTCAGCTGCATAATGCAGTTAGTTAAAACCTAGCAATGAAACCAAAGGCTCAGTTGCTCTGCATTTTGTGAAGCATGACAAAGTACTTTATGATGCTCAATATGTAAAGCAAGCTGGTTATTATAGAGAACCTACTTCAATTTCATTTTCTTTGTAGGCAAGGGTCTCTTCAATGTCCTTCTGAGATTTCTGATAGAGTTGGATCTGCTCACGGAGCTCAGAATGCCTCTCACTCCAACCTTCAGCTTCTTTTAGCAGCTGTATGAAGCACCAAGGCAAGATGATTACTTGCTTTAATTTTAGGGCATGGTGTATGTAATTAAAGTCTTTTTTACTGCCAGCTCTGGTGGTAACTGATCACCACAGGTCACAGATAAAGGGTGAACTTCACAATTATCAGGCTCATCACTCTTCGTTGGCAGAACAGGATGCTGGGAATCTTTCTGCAGTTTATTATTAGGTTACTTTACAAATTTGACATTTTCTCAGCTAAAATCAAACTGCTCACACACTTCAAAATATGAGGACTTAATTGCAGTCCAAAGGTAATCAAAACACATTCCTTAAAAAGCCACATACTTCATAGATGGAAAAAGAAAACTGATATTTACAGTTATTCAGAAAAGAACTGTCAAAGCATTTCAGGGCTAAAAGTCCTCCCCATTTAGATCTGCTTCAGAATTGCTTTCTGGCAATTCTTCACCATGACTTCCTTGAGCCCTGATCCCAAGTGGCAATCTCTCAGTCATGCCATGATTACCACTTCAGCACAGACTTTCTGTGAAGTTGCTGACAAAACCTGAATCAGTGGAACTGACAAAGACTTCATACCAGAGATGAGGCTCAGCTGCACAAACAGCCTGTGCAGGCAGGCACAAAGTATTTAAATTTTATTGTGAGAACGGAAAATGTGTAGTTCTGCCATGTTAAGAAAACACAGACATGCTGAAGTTCCACTCAAAAAAACTAGGAATAAAGGCTGGACATTTTTTTGAAAGACAAGGCTGCCTGGCCTGGGCATAGCTCACCTGTTCCTTGCTCTTTTTCAGTCTAGCATTCTCTTCCTGCACATGATGAAGCTCAGATTTCACCTTTTCTTCACTTAGTTTAGCTTCATTAAGGGCTATCTGCACCTACATATGAAACAAAAAGGAACAAAAAGACGAAGTCAAACTACAGTGGAGCAACAGCTACACATAAAGTGGTAAAATGAAAAAGAGAAAGGCACAGATGCACAACCAACCTGGAACCTGCCAAGCCAGCATTTTCTATTACATAGATATGAATTTTCCTGGTACAAAAACTTGTGAGTGTTGAGGGGGTGTAAATAATGCCTTACCTCTGAAAGCTCTGCAGAATGCATACTGATAGCTTCCTGAAGTTTCTCCAAGGACTTCTGGGTTTCAGAGAGCTATGTAAGAAAAAGATGAGCAGCAACTTAGTATCATCCTGGAACATGCCTCAGCCTAAGTAATCATTTTACCTGTGTCACCTGGAAGCATAAAAGGAAAGTCAAAACACCAACAAACTCCCATTTAAAGCAGTCAATTGCTGGCAGCAACATAGTGCTGCCTTATCAACCAGGCAAGGAATAGAAACATTCAGCACATTCAAATCAACTTCCACCCAAGACTCCACCTGTTCATGGCCAGGAAGTTCCCTGTGCACCTGTGCAGTCCAGAACTAAAGGAACGTGTGCTGCTGTCATTAGCAGCAACCTTTGATCAAAACAAGGCCAAAGAGCTTGTTGATACAGAAAAATCAGGCTTTAGAAAGAAGAAAAAGAAAAAAAGAGAAAACAAATACCTCTGGGCAACAAGAGGGGCAGCTTAGAGATCTTCACATTTAATTTACAACTAGATGCTGTTCCAAGTAAAAGAAAATGTCTCTTACCAAGCTGAAACCTTCAGCTTATATTGCCAAGAAATTTTGTGGCTCCACTAGGAAGAATAAGACTAGCCCCTGACTTGAATGTCTCTGTTTGTGTGTGAAAGCAAATAACCACACAAGTCCATTTAGATCTTACAAGAAAGCCCCTAAAAAACCCAAACAAAATGAATCAACAGACTAATCCTCTGAGCCTGGGAAGAACCTGAGATTTCATTTCTCTTTTTGAGGTGGCTCACCTTGTTTGCTCTACCTCTATCTAAACCATCAGGTCATTGCCAGCTTTTAGGGCACATCAAGCTAAGGACAATGTAAGACAAGTGTGATTGTTCTAACCTTGTTCTGTTTCTTCTCATTCTTTTTTCTCTCTGTTTCAAGCATTGTATGCAGATTTTTCACTTTGTTATCTAGCTGATGATTTGCTTCTTCCAGTTGTTTGACAGTGTCCTTTTTTTTTAAAAAAAAAAAAAAAGGGTGTAAAAGACCAACCTAAAGCAAGCTATTTTAATTGATATTTCTGCTTTCAGTACAGAAGGGGATGACTTTCTCTTACCTTAAGCCCTGCAGTTTCATCTGAGAGAATGTCTTTTTGTTCTTGGGCCACTTTCACAGATTCCTTTGCTTCCTTTATCTAAGCACAGAAACAACCACACAGAACTGAGGAAATTGTCAACACAATATTCAGTAAGAATAGAAAATAAAAATATATTAGCTGTTGCATTGGCTGTGTCATTAAAGCAATAACAGAAAATTATGAAGCAAATGACAAGAACTTAGAACAATACCTTTTGATCATATTCTGACAACTTCTCTAAAATTTCTGTTTTTTCTTGCAAAAGGTTTTTAATCTTTTCAGCAAGTTGTTTTTCGGTCACTAGGAAGAAAAAGAAAGCTTACAGTAACTGTGCTTCATATAGTGGGGAAAAAGAAATCAGCTGTGTACTACCACTTCAAGGAACATTTTCAGGTAATAACTAAAGTATAATTCAGGACAGTGTCATTTCCTTGGTAGTCAGCCCCTTTCTGCATCTCCAGCTTTCACTTAAAGTTAAAATTGAAAACAAGACAGCAAAACACTGAACACTGACACGAAGCACAAAGCTTCTGCATCCCCTTCTCAGAAGCTGCCCACAGAACCCAGAGCAGAGCGAGGTGCTGGCTGCACAGACGAGGTGTGTTCTAGGGAAGAGCTGGCAGTGAGGATCTCAGAGAAGTCTCAGACCACTGCTTGGACACTCAGGAAGATGCAACACCTTCCCTAACATCCACCTTTCTGCTCTATTGAAGCTGGATGTTTGGTCAGCAAAGGTAACAGGATGAAAGCTCTGAAAGGCCTCCTGGGAACAGAGCAGAGCCTGTCAGCTGGGAGACAGCACCAGTTGGTCTCAAGGAACTGCTCTGCTCAGACCTCAGAAGGGCTATGACCAAGCAGCAGCCTTTAGGCAGGCATTTGCTTCTCACCCTAAACAAGCCACCAACCAACCCTTAGGATTCAACAAAAATCATTAGCATACTTCAATTATTTTATTGCAGAATATTTAAAAGCCACCCAATTGTTGTTCTTTTCCAAGTCCTAAGCCACCTTGGCCTGGATCTGACAGCCCCAAGCACCACTTGCCTCACAGCAAATCCTGCAGCACAACAAGAAGCACTGGTTGTTCCAACTGCACCCCAGAGTGCAATGGCAACTGCTGCTCCTCCTTCCCTCCCACACGAGGGCTCCTGGGCCAGTGCAGCCCCAGCCCTCCCCACTCTGGGCAGAGGAGATCCAGCAAGCGGCTGCCAAGGTTCAAGACAGCTCTCAGCAGTTTGAGGGGGGCAGCACTCCTCGTGTTAGCTTGGCCTCCCAATTTACTACTGTCTTAAGAGAGGATAATACATTTTATCTTTGGGACTCCAAATGTAATCTATCTTTTAAAGCCTTTTTGTCACTGTTAATATTCCTCTAGTTTGGATAAAGATTTTAATAACAGCATGCCCTGTACCATGCTTGAAGAATATCTATTTGTTCTTATCTTTAGCTTCTATACAGCATCACAGAGAGGAGTATTTGGGTGGTGGAATTAAATCCGTGTTCCTCATTCTTTTAGGGTGGGCTGCTAAGTAATTTCTGAACCACCAATACCAGTATTTTTCCTGCATAGAAGTTGTCTTACAGATCTAAGATGGACTTTTTTCAGCTCATAAATTCTGCACTAACTGTATGGATACTGCAGTATAACCACAATGAAACTAGAAAGGAGTGACTGGTAAATAGAATGGTTTGTGAGAGAGGAAGATGCAGAGCGTTCCTGTGCAGATAATCTGTCCACATCTTCATTTTTTATTCAAGTATGAATTTCAGCAATCACTCTACTTTGAATCATTTCTTTTCCATTCAGTACACTTTAATTTTATAAACCTGAAGCTGGAGAAATACTCTTGTAGAAAGTGATGTGCTAGTCACAGGAATATCTGCCTATTTAGGATTGTATTTAGAGTGTCTCCTTGCAACTGCACAGCAGTCAGTTTCAGGCTCCCCTCAACCCAAAAAATAGGAGGAACTAGCTCCTGCTTTGTGAGAGAAAACAGCAAGCAAAAACAGACCCACTGCTGGTCAGAAAACGACAAAAAACTCTACCCCATGAACCAATGACTCACACTTATGCTGAACAAACTGGAGCTTTTCCTTGCCCTTTATTTTACAGGTGTGAGCTGCATTGTTTCTCCTGATCAAAGCATTATCAAAGGCAAAATTTAAACTCTCAGATTCAATTACGTATTATCTACTGGCCGAGCTAACACAGTAACCTTGGACTTGGCATTCTCCTTGAAAGGGAGTGAAGATGAATACTTGGTCTTCTGAAACAATCTGAAAATCCTCAAAACTTTTCCATGCCTAAGCATCAGATATACTGAAAAGTAGAGAGAAACTTACCTTGATATATTCTACTCTTTACCTACAGAAGGGAGAAAAAAAACAAAGAGATTAGCCACAAAAAGTGGGGAAAAAAATTAATATTCCCTACAGAGAAAAGTCACCACTTAAATGTAGATTAAAGCAGCACATGGAAAACACATCTATCACTGCCAATGAGTGTTGAGTAACACTACAAACGAGCTTAAGCTGTTTTCTAATAAAAGCTTCCAGGCTAAAGCGCTGTCTGAGAGCCTCAGTAAACGTCTGTTTACTCACTCACTAAAAGGATAGCAGTAACTGCCCACTGCCAATTTGCAAAGAAAATGAAGCCATTTTGTACCAAACCACAGCAAACCATGAACTCACAAAAACAAAAAACACTTGCATGCCAGTTCTGATCCCCTTAAGCAATGTATGTCCATACAACAGGTGCTTGTTTCGAAATTAACACCACAAAAGGAGAATTTCAGAAGCTTTTTTATGCTGTTCTATTAACACTGTTTTGCATTTGAAACTGACTCACTGTATTCAATACCAAAACTGGGCAAGGAAAAACACTAGCAATATTTTTATAAATAATATACAGTTTCAATTTATTTTTGTTAGGCAAATACAATGTATTCCACAAATTTCCAGAGCATATAGTGGTTCAACTTGACAGCTGCAAAAGAAATTGGCCTATTTGATTCTCATCCCTCAGCTCCCAAGGAGAAGCACTGCTATAGTTGAGAGCTGATACTTGTGGCACAGAAAATTACCCACGTAGGAAAGAGGACAGATGAAGAGTGAGAAGAGTGTGGAAGAGGCTCTCCAATGAGAATTAATATCAGGTTTTCAGGTTTCTAAATGCAGTACCTGCAAGCAGCTGGACAACATGAAGTGGGGAGGATTAACTGCTTGTTTTGGAGATAGTCAGCAACAGGCTCAAGCACATGGAAGGCTTCTCGTTTCAAAGATATGCTGACCCTTTCCTCAGCCTTCTTTATTTACATCATGCTGCTCTATTTTGCTTTTGAAATTGCCTCTTACAAAGCAATCTTCAGTTAACAGCTTAAAGAAAATGCTTCTTAGCACTGCAACTTACTTTAGCAATTCAGCCCGGCATTTAGTTCACACTAATGCTCTAAACAGAAAAAATAAACCCACGAAAGACTACATATTGCTTTGACCCTAGTAATGCTGAAACAGTTTAAGCATACAAAGGACCGCTCAGTTAGTGAAACATCAGCAGGCTTGCAAGCATGAAGTATACTCACTGAAAGGCAGGTTCTCCAGAAAAATACAGCGAGTGTGACAATTCCCACTAAGGCAGTTATAATAACAGGCTCCCATGGAAGTCCATGGAAATCAGGCCCAGGACGCATTTCCTCAGGCAGGGTGGCGACCAACTGAAAACCGACAGCATTGACAGCTATGAGTATGTTTTCACCCAACACTGAGGCAAAACAAGCAGTCTGACAGGTGCTTTCATTCCTCTCATCAAACCAGAGAACCATCTAGAGCCTTCTTGAAGTTTTTCTGCAATGTGAAAACCGAAAACGAAGAAAACCACAGAGCAGCCTAGCACTCACATCTCAAAACTCCGAGTTATTGGGGGGGACACCTGACAGGGGCAGTCTGCTGGCAAAGAACAGCCACACCAAAATGAGCTGATGCACACATTTAGCATTACATAGCACTAGTAGTTATTCCACCTGTTTCCAAATAAAGCTGTAAGGATGGAAAACTATAGAATAAAAATCCAAACGGTTTTACATCTGGCCGTGTGTAACAATCCAGTGCAAATGGCTCAGATCTTGTCCCAGATGTTGCCCCGGTCGCAGGGTCATACGCCACGGCTCCTCCTCTACCTGGGAGGCCAGAGAGCACCTGGGGAAGGTGTAAATGCCTGGCACAGGTTACGGGGCTGATAGTGACATGACATGGCGCTCAGGGAGCAAACTGTGGGAGCCGCTGCCTTCTCCCTTCCTTCCCTCCTACTTATCCTCTCTCTCCCTACCTTCTCCACAGCCGAGAGAGGCGGGGGGCGGAAAGGGGGGCGCACACCTGTCCCTGCAGAGCCCGGCCGAGGGACGAGCGCTCCCCGCCATCCGGGGAGGCCGGGCAGCGATCCCTGACGCCAGCGGCCGCCTCCGCTCCCACGGGATTGCCCCACACCGCGGGGCGGGGGCGCGGAACGCCAGCCCCGCTCACGGCGGGGTGACCCCCTCGGGGAGCCGCCTCGCTCGGGGG
>VZRZ01006678.1:522233-535723 GCA_013398175.1 Climacteris rufus | reverse complement strand
AGGCGGCGTTAGGAGGGGTGCCGCAGGGACAGACGCGGCTGTGCGGTGGCACTGTGCCCAGCCTGCCTCAGACGGCACACACAGCTCCTCCAGCCTCGAGTCAAAGCAGCACACACTCATCAATTCCTATCCCATAATCCTTCCGATTACTTCCCAGCACTGCTCCCAGAATCCCAGAATATTCTATGTTGGAAGGGACCCACAAGGATCATCAAGTTCAACTCTCAGCCCTGCACCGGACATCCCCAAGAGTCACACCACGTGCCTGAGAGCTTGTCCAAACACTCCTGAACTCTGTCAGAACTCTGTAAGTACGGCATAAGCTTTAAACCAGCTCCAGCTCTACCCTGACCTGAATCCTGCCCCCTCCTCTCACTGCTTCTGTTGCCACAAGTCCAGGCCGGCAGATTCCATAGCCACCTGCCCAGCCTGTTGTCCCACCAAGGAACAGCAGCTGTGACCAGCGATGCTTCCAGCATCAGCTCTGATACTTTGCAACACTTTTACCGCTTCTAGGAATTCCTGGCAAACAGCATTTAACCACCTTTAAGGAAGGCATGGAAGATGGTCTGAAATACCGCTGAACATCCGACTGCTTAACCACGTAAGTTATCCACCAGCCATTTAAAATTCACTTGGTATCTTGGCATTCAACCTAGAGTTTCCCTCGGATCTTAGAAGCTGCTCAAAAGCACTTGGCCCTGGGAATGGTACATCATCTCAGTAGTGTACAAAAACTCAGGAAGATGTGCCTGAATTTTTCCTAAATGCTCAGTGGAGACAGATTCATTGAGCACGATCAGAAGTGAAGGCAGAACAGCAAAGCCAAGCGTAGCACTGAGAACACAGTCAAAGATAGTCTCATGCCAAAACAGAGCTGGCAAAGATGACAGTAACAGGATCTCTCCTTGGCATAATGATGAGTCAGCACAGATCAGCACTCTAGCTCCAGAGGGCAAGGCCTCAGCCAAAGCGAGTCAAACATTTCTCCCACTCCAACACACAGAGAAATGATTGAACTGCCTGAGAGGGAACCTACACACCACCCTTCCTGGAAAGTAATGCAGCCCAGAGACACGGGCTAAAAAGAGCAAGAAGAGAGGGCACATGATTCCACAGGCAGTCCTGTCTACAGCACACGACCCTTAGGCTGTCAGTCCCTGCAGGAGGCAGAAACCTGGGCTGATGGTATGCTTCCAGGGATTTCTGCTCTTTGTCCACTACCATCCAAAGACACAGTCCACAAGCCTGAACACAGAGCTCTAACGCTGACAACTCACAGCCTACTTTGCAAAACAATAATAGAAAGACTGCCGTGCTAAGTTAGCCACACAGTACTGCCACTGTGGGACTGAGTGACTGACCGTGACTGAGGGACTGTCACGGACTGTCAGGGAAAGCCATGAGGATTACAGCAACGGAAAATTAAAATGTTAGTGAAAAGCCCTGGCCTAAAAATATGTTAAACCATGCACTTCTTCAAGAGCAAAAGAACAAAATAACCCAATACCAAATGGTTACCTTCAGCCATGTGTTCCCTGGCACTCTCTCCTGAATCAACTGACCCAAAGGAAGTATCCTCCAGGAGCGATCCTCTTTCACTATGATACCCTTCTTCAGCTTCTCCATTATCTGCGAAGTTGGCCTCTTCATGCTCAGGTGGAACATTAACAGCCCTTTCCTCCTCTTCAATAGGCTGCTCAGGGCTCTTATCTTCAATGAGCTGCTGAAATTCCTGATTGCCCTCATCAATGGCATTCAGGTTTCTGGTGGAAACACTGTCATATTCAGCTTCTTTTGCACTCTCTGCGACAGACAAGGAGACATGAACTAAGCACTGAGGTAATGTGTATTTCTTACTCACAGTCTTCAGTGAAATACTACATTTGACAAAGCTTTCTTGACACTTTTTAAATATTTCAGCTTGTGTATTGCTTCCAATATATTCTCCATCAACTTCCAGTAACATCTAATTAAATGTCTGTGTGAAATTTATGCAAGATATCAACTGCTGACTTTGCCGTGAAATTCTGCAAGGTGAAATATTTCCATCATTCATGGCCTTATCAGAAATCACATACTTAACATGTACTACTGTAAGGGGAGCTGTGCTAAGACTGCATCTTAACATCTTGCACACTTATTAGAAAAACCAACAAGTTTGCAGAAGACTCTACCTCTGGTTCTTCCCCAGTCAAAAGATCTGTTTGTTCAATATTTCTACCAACACACTCTTATGAATGTGGGCAAAAATATGATTATAGAGACACCTGGCATTTTAGGTGCGTGGATTTAGTACCTGAACTTTGCATTAATCACTCGATCTCTCAATCAGGTGCTAATTAGTTCAGAAAAAAGTGCTCAAAACCCTTCAGAAAATTCAGCACATTAGTATATGTGAATCCCTGTTTCTTATGGAGGTGCAGCCATGTCCTGACTGGCTCCTCCTAGCCATATCCATGCATGGATCCCACTTATCTTACACAGAACTTGGTCCGTAAGAACAGACATGGTGAACTCAACGTTCTCTCTCAGGATTTGTCCCTGAGCCACTCATCACAATGCTGAAAACGTGCATTAAAAATAAGCAAAATCCCACATTTCACAAGGCTTCTTTCAATTCTACTCCCTCACACTCTTCTTAAAGCTCCTCTGGGTTACAGAGCGTTGCTTGGGACAGGGTTTTACTTCCATTTAATCTATTTATTAATTGGTTTAATATCCTACCTTGAATGTGCAGGTGGTCATCTTCCTGTTCTGAAGCAGATGCAAGTGGGACGCTCTCACTAGCAGATGAGTATTTACTCCTTAAAGAATATATTAATTCTTGAATGTCATCCATCAGTGCACTCTCCTCATCATACAAATCCATCTCTTTCACCACCTCCTCTTTATTTTCTGACACCCTGGAATCCAGAACTTTTCCTACAACATCCATAATGCTCGATTCTGAAAACTCCAGGATCTCATCCAGGGCTTTTTCTATATCTTCATTATTCTGGCTGGCCTTCCGAGCAAGCTCCATCTCCACTGTCATGTCATGGAACATGGCTTCAATCCTCACCACGTGCTGCAGCCCAAGGTACTTCTGTAGGCGCATCACGCGCTTCTCATCAAGGAAATCTCTCATTATTGTGAGCCTCTTCACAGACTCACTGAAGTCTGCTACAGTGTCATTGGTGGCTCCTGAGGTGTCGGCAGGGCCGGGGAAATGTGCAGATTGCTGGTGGTCATTTCTCGTATGTTCTGAATTTTGTGCCTCTTTTGAGTCTTCCTGTGGAATGCCCTCTGGGAGATGATCTTTCCTTTGATCAAAGTCATTGCTGTCTTCTGCGTCAGGAGACTGGGAATTATGTTCTTCCACAGTTGATGGTTCCTCAGTTTCAGAAGACTCCTCATCATCTTCCATGACATGTTTCATCTCATCCAATTTAGCATCTTTTTTCACTGGTATGTCAACTTCCTTGTCCCCAGCCTCACTTGCATTTTGCATGCTGATTGTTTTGTCCTCCTTAGGAAATGAGTTTGTTTCCTCTCCTGTTTCAGAAGCAGGACTTGGGGTTCCTGAAACAGCATCACTTAGTCTTTCTAATTCAGGATTTGTATTTTCACCATTTAGTGTATCGCCCTGGACATTTGCAGCCCTTGCTTGTGACAGCTTTGCACTCGCTGCATTCTCATCTTCCAGTAGCTCATGATCTACTTGCTTCAGGTCAGGGTCATCGTCAGCACCTGGCTCCTCAGGTTGCAATTCTGGTCTTTGTGTTTCTTTAGCCAAATCTGTGCCAAGATTTCTGTCTGAACCTGCACCCTCAGGATGAGCAGCTCCTTGCTGAGCAAGATTCTCTGTATTAGTACTCTGCATGGTGCTTTTTGTTTTTTCTCCAGGGGAACTTTTCTCAATGCTTTCTTCAAACACTGGCATCTTGTCAGGATTTCTTGAAGGTCCTTCATTCACATCTGCCTCTGAATACTCAGTCTCATTTTCCCATGGCCTAGGATGCTCAACAGCACCACTGTACCTCGGGTCTCCCTCCCCTGCAGGGGTTTCTTTCATGTTTCTCTGTTTTATTTCCAGTTCTTTGTTAGAAGCAGGATTTTTATTTTCAGGATCAGTCTTCCCTGTTTGTTTTAAATCTTCCTCATGTCTGAGAAGTTCTTTCTCCACAGCAGGCATTCCACGCTCCACTCTCTGTCTCAAGAGGTCAGTATCTCCTAGGTCACTTTGAGATGCATTTTTTACCTTTTCCACTGGTTTGGCTGGAACATCAACTGGAGGCTTGTTCTCAGCTCTTCCTTTCTCCTTTGTTTTCTCCCATGACCTTTTGTGCTTTAAATCACTTTCCAAGAACTCCTCCAAGGTATCATCCTCAAACTGTTTCTCACTTTTCTCTATTGGAGCAAGTGGAACTCTTTCAGGACTTTTGTTGGTATCATCATCAGATGGTTCTAAAGCATCTTCCTTGTTCTTAAGAAATGATCTGGACTCCACAGCATTGCCTGGACTAGGCAAAGCATAAGGATCAGACACAGCTGTACCCTTCAGTGCTGCAGGATGTGGCTCTGTTCCATCAGTGAGCTGCTCTTCAAACTGTTCACTTTTGTTTGTTTTTTCTTTTGAACCCAGATCACCGGTACCTACAGGCTCCTTTCCAAGGAGTTCTTTGGAAAGATCCTCAGGTTGTGTTGTTGCTGGTGCATTTCTTTTACTAATTAGCACCACCTCAGCCTGTTTCTCTTTTGCTTGTTTAGATTCAGACCTGTCCAAATGTACACTGTCATCCAACTTCCTGCTCTTACTGAAGGCATCTTTAAGAATTAATGGATCTGAATTGGGTTCCTCTTCATGGTCTCTTTGGTTATTTAGCTTTGTAGCACCCTTTGCATCTTCATCAGGTTCATGACTTTGTGACTCAATGTCATACTTTCCATCATTTTCTAAATCCACAGGGGATGTAATTTCATCCTCTGCTGTAAAAGACAGCAAAGGGATTTCTGCAGACTTATCGGCAAGGTCTGTCTCCTCCTCTTCATCGTGAGGATCAATGCTCAAATCTTCACTAAAATCATCTTCCAGTGACGTAACAAGGCGAGTCACTTCATCATCTGATACAACAGCATCAGCAGTTGACCCAAATTTTGTTTTTAAGTTCACAGAGAGCTCTCTGTTTAAAAGTGTATAGGCATTGACTTCTTCATTCTCTTGGTCAAGTTGGCTGGTTTCACCCTGAGGAATACTAGTGTTTTTGGTATTTTCATTTTCTAGCCCTTTTAATTTCCCATGTAGCATTCCTGACAAGTGCTCATGTGCAGTTTGATCTCCCTGAGAGTTTTCTTTGTGACTATTGACACTGGAGTCTCCCCCAGTATTTTCAGTTCCTTCTGGAAGAGAACTGTCTACTTTGTCTGTCAAGATGAGGTTTTCCTTGTCTTCTTCAGCGCTTTGCCCAAGATTGTCTGTCTCCAAAGCACCAAGGGACTTTACTCCATCAGCCTGTTCAGCCTCCTTATCCCTCTCAATTCCTTCAGTTGGTTTTGTCCCTGGATCACTCAATTCAGTTTCTCCTCCATTTGCTGTCGTCTCTTGCAATGACTTCAAAAGCTCATCCACGTTATAATTATCAAAGTCATCCCTTCCGCCATCAAAACAAACAAAGTCTGTTTCCTGAAATGCAAAACAATATGCAGTCAAAAAATATTATTTTCTTTATTGCAGTGATGAGACCAAATCCATTGCCTAGTTAAAGAGAGATGCAGAAGCAAAGTAAATTATGTTAATTATGCAGAATTAACCTCTTGAGTCCTTAGCAAAAATTCTCTTTGAAATCAGTGGGGGTTTTGCCCAATAACTTATAAAAAACCTAACTAAAAAGTTTTTGCAGGAACAAACTGTAAGGCAGCAATGGAGCTGACAGTGTTACACTGTACTCATCACCATGAATGAAGAACAAGTCTATTGCTGAATGCCAGTGGAGAGAAGAAAACAAATGTTGCTAAGCTGGTTTGTCACAATCTGTTTAAAGGACCAAGGCCTCCAAGCAGGAGCTCCCTGCCGCACAATCTCTGAAAAATAACAGAAGCAGTTCAAGACTATGAAAACAATTTCATAGAACCATGGAATGGCCTTGGGTTGAAAAGGACCTTAAAGATCATCTAATTTCAGCCCCCTGCCATGGGGACACCTTCCACTAGACCAGGTTGCTCAAAGCCCCATCCAACCTGGCCTTGAGTGCTGCCAGGGATTTCTCTGGGCAACCTGTTCCAGTGCCTCAAAGTATTTCTTCCTAATATCTAATCTAAACCTCTACCCTCTTTCAGTTTGAAGCCATTCCCCCTCATTGTGTCACTACATGCTCCTGTAAATAGTCCCTCTCCATTTTTCTTGTAAGCTCCATTCAGGTACTGGAAGGCCACAATTAGGTCACCCCAAAGCTTTCTCTTTCCTAGGCTGAACAATCCCAAATCTCTCAGCCTTTCCTCATAGCAGAGGTGCTCCATCCCTCCAATCACCTTAGTGGCCTCCTCTGGACTCACTCCAACAGGTCCATGTGCATCCTGTGCTGGGACCCCAGAGCTGGACGCAGCACTCCAGGTGGGGTCTCAGCAGACCCCAGTAGAAAGGCAGACTCCCCTCCCTTGCCCTGCTGGCCATGCTGCTTTGGATGCAGCCCAGGATACACTTGGCTTTTTGGGCTGCGAGCACATCTAAAGCTGCAGCCTCAAAGAGGCTTTACTGACACAGCTCTGGAGTTACTGCTATTAGTGCATGAAAGCCATTCATGTGTGACAGGGCTGAAGGACCAATTCGAGAATCAAAGGGCTGAATGTCTCAGGTTTTGTTTGTTTCTGACAGTACTTTAAACTGCAAAAGTTTGGGAAAAGAAACCATTCTGAATACACACCAAACGGCCTAGGCACAAGCCAGCTATTGCAGGACTTACAGAGCTCAATCAAACAGATTTCATTAGAAGAAAACCTTAACATTTGAGAAAAGGAAGGTCAATGTCCACATTTTGGGCTGATGCTTTCACACCTATCCACATACAGAGCTGCACAAAAATTCCACCCCATCACATACTTGTGCACCTCTGCACATATGTAGCTGCTTACCAACAAAAAGTTACGAAAGATCACTAATATTCCCATTTTCCTCCTTGGAAATTCCACTGAATGCCAAGGTAGGACACAGTAAGAGGCCCAGTTGAAAAAACAAAAACAAGTAAGACTTACATCTGTTGGTAATTCTAGCTCCTCATTGGAATAATTATGATTTATTTCAAGTAAATCCTTTGGAAAATATCCAAAATCACTTCCAACCTGCCAAAAAAGAAACACAAACAAAAAGCAGTAAAAGCTTAGAAATCACATGACTATGTCAAAAATTGCAGACACCATTAACAAATATGTTAAACTGACAAGTATTCTAAATGAAGTTTAACACAGCGAATAAAAGACTGGCCATACCTTGTTTATGCAAGAGCTTTCACTGAGGCTTTATACTTCCATCTCACAACAGCCTTGTGAAGCTGGGAAGTTTCACTGTTCATGTTTTAAAGCCTGACTTATAACAAATCATTAGGAGAGCTGGGAATGAAGCCCAGGCCTTCTGGCTTGTGCTTTAACTGCTATTGTGCAGGCACCACAGGCACCACACATACCTCAGGGATTTTCTCAAGTAGCAAGCAGGAGAGGATCTTTGACTAATAAGATTTACATGCATGCACAATATCATATCCCAAAATACGCTCACTTTGTAACTTACGGGAAAAAAAATTCCTAAAGCAGATTGTAGGAAAATGCAAAATTGTCCCTGAGGTATTAATCATTTAAAAACCTGTGTGGAAAAAGTACCCCCTTCTGCAAAGGCATTGTTGCTCTTCAGTGCCTGACACAAGCAAGAATCAGTCCCAGAATGGCTATTTCCAGGCAAGTCAATGTGCTAAGGCAAGGCAAACAGTGGAAGACAAAAATCTCTCTTATCACTCACCAGAGATAAGATCTACACAGTAATGCTCTCCCTTGAGAGTTCTGACAACAGCTGTCAAGAAGCCAATATTAATATCATGCAATCACTACACAGATTAGATAATTCAGGTAATTAGAGCCTGGTGGAGACACCTAGAAAGGTACGGAGTTCCTAGATAACCAGAATAATTGGGGGGAAAAAATAATGTCAGTCATTTCCCCAATCACTTGTTACAGGAGGAAGATGACAATGGCCAATTTTTTTGAAGAGTTTGTGTGGGGAGAACACATAGCTAAAGTTCAAATTAAAAAAAGAAACTAGGTATGAGATATTAGGGACACGCAGATAAATTGTTACATTGATAGCACTGCCTAAAGCTTTCTGGACTTACAATGATATAGAAAAAACTAGAGGAAATTAGTATCTAGTAAATAATACGTACTAATAACTTTGGGGGTGTGTTTGTTTTGATATGCAAGCAAAGTAAGCACTGATACATTACAGGAGGTCCTTTTTAAATGATTCCTCCTTCAAATCTTACCTTCCATAATTATCGCTGAACTTAGTTACACATATTTGGATGAAACCCAAACTGCTCTCTCCCCACCTTTTGTAAACACATATGCTCTCATATGGAAAATAGGTAATGTAAGCAGGTATATTACTGGGAATTACCAATGGGAATGGGAAATTCATTTAGACAAGTCAAATCAAAAGCTTTTCTTTGTTTGGTATACTACAGTTTAATTGTAAATTGGCTTGTTTCTCTCTTCAAACTTCTACTCCAGTTTTTAATGATCTTTCTGAAAACAAAGGCTGAAGCTTCAAAGTAGTCTCCTTACAGACTAATCTCTGTGACTACCATTATAATCAGGCATCACAATTTGAAACTCATTTACTGTAATCCAAGCTGCTGAGCATACAAGTCCTCTGCAGTGACCCAGTTTGCCACTTCTGTGGTTTATAAGCCATATGGGATCTGCATGCCCAAAATTTCATCTGCTTCTCTCCTTACAAGTCCCCTGTTGTAAGAGGAAAAAAATGCCTCATTGTGCAAATAAAGGAAACATTCATTCTCTACAGACATGATAGAGGGAAGGCATTATGAATGCCAAGTATATAAGGGAGAAAATAGTGCATCCTTCATGTCCACTCTCTTCCCAGCTAAAATGTTGTGCATGGACAAAGTATGTAGCTGTGTGTACAGCATCTGTCCCCCCTGGTGCCCACGTGTGACAGGCAGCTGCAGCAGATTGACTGACCAAGAAGCCAGACCCTCACACCATCTACCAGAACAGACACAGCTGGGAAAGAAGATGCTCAAATGTTTTTAGTCTTAAAGCTCACAGCCCTAAAGCACAGGCATCACAGGGACTTAAAACTGCAGAGCACTGGGCAAAGAGGAGCTGGTTTGGTCTGCACCTGCTGAACACTGGCATTGCTAGGAAAATGCAGTATTTCCCTGATCCTCTCTGTCTTCCAGACGTACTCTGGCTTCCTGTTTTTACCTTAATTTTACCCATCCTGTCTTCCTTTTTACTAACCTATGTACAAAGTTTGAAAACAAAGAAACAAAAGAAAAAAACCAAAACAACCACCCAAAAGAGCCACAATCTGCAGTCAAGTCCATTTCTTGTAATGTGAGACCAAAAATGGTTTTCTCAACGTTGAATCAAATGTATTGAGTTCATCCCTTTGCCATAAGATAAAATAACAATCTTAAAGTGTCTTTGACAAAATGTTTTGTGGAAAAGCAGCAGTTTTTACTTGGAATTAGAGGAAGTACTTTTGGAGTTCTGGACTGCTAAAGTGAGGGCAGAGTGCAGGAGAAATGCATAGGAGGAAAGTCTGTATAACAACCTGATGGTGTAAGCAACACAAGGCTGATGCTGGAGAAGAGCCTGGTTTTACAGCAGGACACTGTGCACTGGACAATGAGAGCACCTGATGTGCTCCATCTTTTGGCTTTGGAAAAGAAAATCAAGCATTTTCCTGGAACTGATATATTCATGAAATCCATAACATAGAGTGACTATTAAAAGATGGTCACAGAATATTTTCCAAGCATTAGGTTTTGCTTTATTAATGAGGTTTAGACAACTCTGCTAAAAACTGCAGGCTGTATAATGTATAGAATATGTATTACAGCTGGGCTTCAGAATTTTTTCAGATATAAAATACTCAGGGAGCACAGTGTGTGCTGTGTAAGCAATTTAATACACAAGACTGGCATCACAAAATAAAGGACCTCTTTTGTCAACATACAACATGTTTGCTGGCGCAGGGCAAAAAAAAAATCAACAATGGCTTGAAAAGGGTGGAGTGAATTAGAAAAGCAAAGGCAAATACAGCCCAGTCCCAACTGCAATATATTTTTCAGCCTTGGTGAAAGGCTCCTTTTCTTATCAGATCATCTCCCTTCAGGTCAGAAATACTATTGTATTTCTCCTGGCTACTCCAAATTGATTTTGGAATTAGAATCTGTATTTACAACTTGTTTGAAATAAGGTCCAGGTTGCATTAGTTGCAGCTTCTTATACACATATTCCCTTGACCTCTGCCCACACCTGAGGATCAGAATCCCAGCTATCCCTTGATTTCACAGTTTCTATTCTGCCCTAGTAAGTCCTTTCCCCATAAAAACTTCGGGTAATGGGAAAAGGCACTAGGGTAGATGCATGGGAACAAATGACGCACACAAAGCCCAGGTGAAGTCACGTGATGAGATCCCAAAAGGGCCATGGCAGAAGGCAACATGCCTTCCACTGGAATTTGTTTGATGGCAGACCTCACTGGGTAGCCTGGTTTTAATTAGCAAGCAGCAGCTCTCCCCAGCTCCAAGACTGACACAGCAGGCACGGCTGGCCTGCATCAATCAGGCTGCCCAGCCAAACCTGGCAAGGGAAACCAGGCTGCCCAGCCAAATCCAACACGGGAAGTCACGCTGCAGGGGAGAGACCCCAGTGCTATCTGTGAGTCAGGGACAGGGGCAGATGTGTCCGAGCCCTGCTCAAAATGCAAGGGCAAACACTTCTGACCCCCCTGCAGCGCTTCCACGCTGGTTGTTGTAGTGTTACAATTAATGTAGCAGCCTTCAATCAAACTGGAGATAAAATAAATACAGGTTATAGCCACCAACCAAAAGGAATCAGTCTGACAGCACTGCCCTAAAAGGAGCACTGAAAATCGTGTAACACAGTTGAAAAATGACAACAAATACAATGGAGCTTTGCAATTCTTTCCGACCTGCCAACTGCAGCTTTTACTTGTTAAACTCAAAGCAAACATCCTTTTAACTTGGAGACACACCTAACTGTTGCATGAGCTTCCTATCAGTGAATAATTAAACTGAATATTAACTCAGCAATTACCTTAACCTGCTGTCTGATCTTGCAGCCTGCGTTATACCTCATTAGGAGATGCAAAATTGGCCCCACACTGCTACTCTGCATCTCGAGAACTGGCAGCCCTGGAAACCTGTACGAGCTAATTACCCGGATTATTTATGGTACAGTACGTGTCAGAAGGGAATTACCAGCATGATACAGTTATTAACTCTTCTTTAACCCCGTGCTGCAGTTTTTCTACTCGCTTCTGTATCATTCTAATTGGATTCAGCTCCTACTGAGAGCTTGGCTGTCCATGCCCAGCCTGAAATGGTTACAGAAAGTGATACATCCTGATTTCACTAAACCACTTGTCCCACAGTCAACACCCAGGTGTGGTTTCGAGCACCGTAAACCACTGTCACAATTGTCTATCCTTTGTAGAAGAGCAGAGTAAGAAAGGAGGCTGAAGCAAACAATTCGGACACAAAAAGAAGACATAGGGGAAACACGGGGGGGAAGCAACAGGGACTAGGTCTAAGCAACCTCTGGATTGCCAGCATTTTCAAGGGAAGCCCACAGAAACTGCTCTTCCTCTGTGGTATCTCAGTTCTGCCTCTGTCAGGCAAATAAGGTGCTTATGAAAGTCGAGAGGAGCTTTCTATGAAACAACTGCAAGTATGGGGATGCTCCTTCCCCATTAGCAGGAGCCTCTCAGATTCTCCAAGGACGCTGACTCAGACAAGGCCACCGCTCTGCAAGCTGCTACAGTGCAGCTGAGAGAGACAGACCTTTTAGAAATCAAATTTACCTTAATCCTTTCTAGTTTTACTACTTATTTTTCCTCCAACTCTGCATGCAGCTTAGATAAAAAGGGGAAGAAGGCAGATGAATATTAGGAAGAGAAATGGAATTAAAACATGTATATGGAGCAATCTTTAGCAGGATTACAGAGTGCAGGGTGAGACCACGTCACGGGAAAGCACAAGCACAGGCTTAAGCCTCCCTAAGTGGGAAGGGAGGCTCAGCTTCCAGGCAGGCCCAGGGCCACCACCACTTAAGAGTGCTGCAATGGGAGATTTCCAACACAAAGGCAGTTTTCTAACAGTTTTTAGCACGTATTAGTATTGCTCATTTTTCACAGCACTTAGGTTTGATCAAACCGTATCCCATTTCCCACCAGTCTCAAGACAAAATGGCATTCACTATGTTATTTACTGATGTTCAAAGCTCTAAGCAGTCCCTTGCAAGGAAAATAGATTACCAAGAGAAAGCACCAAGAAGAGCGAGTAGAAGAAATGCTTTATAGTACTTACGCTGCCAGCCCAAAGCTCAGTTGATTCTCCTATTAGTTTGTAATATACATACACCGCTTCTCCCTTCTTAAAATTTACAAAGCGACAATCCGGACCTTTAAAATCCCTCATGGCCTTCCCTCGGCACATTAACACTGTCCAAAGAAAACAAAGAGAAAAGTATTATTTAAAAAATAGTAACAATAATCATACATTTTCATTAAAAGCGTCTTTGCTAACAGGCCAGTAAACAAGACCTCCTCACATGCTTTCCGATCTGCCACACTGGGTCAAGAGATAAGAATTTAACTGAAAGTATAACTAAGAGATTTTTAGCTATAATTCAAACAAACAAACAAACAAACAACAACAAAAAAAGGCAAGTTATAGCTCAAACAAAAAAGGCAAGTTATAGCTAAAAAAAAAGCAAGCATTCTGATCAAGACCAGCGTTTGAGAAAAGCACTGGAGAACTACATTTCAGAGGTGCACTAGGAGCTAATTATTAATGTTAAATCGGAGAGATGACATCTGTGTCCCAGCGAATCGGTCCTGAAATTATCCCACGCACAGAGGACACTCAGAGAGTGGGTTTATCACAAGAAGGATTTGCGGGGGGCGGAAAAAAAAAAAAAGGGGGAACTCCGGGAATCTGAAAACTTGGCCGAGGGGAGAGGGACGGCGCGCGTGGGCGTCGCGTTCCCGTTTTCCCGATTCTCCCCAGTTTCCGTGCCAATGCCGGGGGCTTTGGGAAGCGCCTCCGGGAGGCGTCTTTGCCCACAACCCCCGGCCGGGGCCGTGCCCGCCGCCCCCACTCACTGCTGCACTCGGGGTCGGCGCAGCGCTTGCGCTCGGCGAAGCGGCGGCCCAGCTCGGGCGCGGCGGCGGCGCAGCGCGGGCCCGG
>VZRZ01006678.1:490537-522156 GCA_013398175.1 Climacteris rufus | reverse complement strand
GGCGGGGGAGGGACAAGCCCGGCCCCGCCGCCGCCGAGGCGGGAGGAAGGCAGCGGGCGGACCTTCCCTCCTTCCCTCAGTGCCGGCCGCATCCCTATCCCGGTGCCGAGCACGCGGCACCCCCGGCCGCTGCGCCGGGCACCAGTCCGGCTACTTTCCTCGCTTCGCAGGCCAGAAGAGAAGCAAGGTCCTGCCTCTTATTTGCGCTTATTAATGTCGTGTTTCTTCAGCGGAGGGTCGCTGGAGTAACAAGAGCACTACGGAAAGGCTGTACTTGTCACTCTGTAAGGACACGGCTGATCCGAACATTCACCCGGCTGCTCTCCCTGCCGGCCCGCCGAGCAGTTCTCATCTCCGCAGGAGCAGCCGCCACCTCCCCGGTGACCTCCGAGAGCTTGAGGTTACACCTGCGGTGCGGCGGGCGGACGAGTTCACTCAGCCGTGGTCCCGCTGGGGAAAGCGCTGGGTTTCACTAGGAACCGCTCCAAGTGCAGGATTCCCCATCAGGCCTATCCTTGTCCTGCTGCAGCTGCAGCTTCCCCTTGCTGGTGTATTTTAACTGCTGAATGTTTGCAAGCAGAAATATGTGCTACTTGTAAGTGTGCCTGCACTTACCAGTCCCTTTTCTTCACACCCATCACCTTTATATTGCCTTACAGACCTAAAATGGCAGGATGATGGAAGTCACAACGCAGAACAAAAAACAAAAGTTCTTCTCCCTTCTCTTTTTCAGACCCGTTTTGCTTCTTCAGCACAGTCCCCTGAGTGGACAAAGAGAATAAAAGATGCAGCCAAGAAGAGACGGGTGACATAAGAGAGTCCTCTTGATAGCCAGTCAAATGACCAAATCTTTTGTGTTGGTTTGTTGTTTTTTTTTTTTTCATTTTCCAAAGGGCAAATTCTGAAGCTGCTCCCAAAATGAATGGGAACTCACAGTACTGATAGTCAAGGTGAATGATTCTGCTTTCTGTTTTGTTTTGTGCTTGTCAAAGGACAACTCTGGGCAGCTGAGATGGGTTTTTTAGAGCTTTTTAAGAGCCCTTTTAAATGCTACATCTCAAGAACTAGCAATCACTACTGCTAATTGCATGTGTTCTATTGCATCCTCATGCCTATTGATTTTTGTTCCACAGACTCATTGTACTAGGCCCAAGATCCAAGCTTAGTTATTGCTACATAATCTCTGAAAAACACGTTTCATTCTGAGTCCCCACCTAGAGCAGTTGAATGATTTAATGACACTATGAAAAGGTATCAAGGCAGAAACAGGTGTTGGTACCTCCTTGCCTAGCATTCCATGGACATCCTGCCATTTCTAACAGTCCTGTCCATCCCAAGAATCCATGTGCTACAAGAATGCAATGATTCATTCACCCAGTGTCCATATATGTTCTCCAGGCCCAGGGCAGAATTGTGGCTGTAGCTCTTTTCTAATTTTGTTGACGTTTTTGTGTTTCACCTCCTATAAAATGAGGTGATTCCTATTTGCCATCACTGATATTGGCTGATAAAAACTTCTAAAAATGCCTAACTCAGAAAATCTGGAAGTAAAGTTTGTCACAATTTACAGTATGGAAGTAAATACATTCAAGTCACATTTTATGCTGACTGTACAAACAAAAGATAAGCATTCTTCCCTCACATTTATATTTCTTGTGGTCTAATGCCCAGATTGTTAGGTCCAATTTCTTGGAGAGAAAGCTGTTTGGTTATTTTCCATCAGTACAAATTATCAGGCTTACCTTTATTAAAAGACCAAGTAAAAAGTAATGGTGTCTGTGGTTGTAAAGACAAGGGCAAGAAAGGGAGATGTGAAGAAAAACAAGATCACATACTGCTTGTGTAAGTCACTGCCTTTATTGTGCAATAACAAGTAGCAATCAATACATATACACAAGTTTACCACTCCAACCATCCACATTTCCTACCATTTCAAGTATCTCAGAGTAATAATGCACCCACTTATTAACCTACGCAGCTTTTCCCAATATGTGATAGAAAATAAAAATATTTCACTTAGTTCAGTTTAGGTATTTCAAGCAGAATTTTCTTCCAGTCTTCAACCCCAATCTTGGAAACACGTGTATTCATGGAAACAGGTGCATTCAGCTATGAGAGTAGTCTGTACATGAGGAATCTTACGTTTTTTATGTATCTACAGTTACAAAGCAGTTCTCCTGTATTTTCTGCACTAAAATATCTACTAAAGTAGCTGATATCTATTGACAAGATCATATGGCTAAGTTTACCTAAGGATCAGGAAACACTCCCTCATGTATGACACAAGAAAATAAAAATAACAAGCCAAAAGTAAATGTCCTTCTAAGCAAATGTGAGAACTTTTACAAATAACATGGGGCAAGCTGGATACTGAAACCAGAGTACTGAGCTAACAAAAGATCAGGAGCGTTACAGGAAGTCACATCAAACGTGGGGAACACCAGTGATCAATGAGACACTCATACAAGGTACAAATTATAAAGGACAGTCAAAGAAGACCCCACTGTCAAAGGTGTGGTACTATGTAACAGTTTATCATCATCAGTCAAGTAAGTTTATCAGTTAATAATACAAAATAGTTATGAACTGAAATGCTTGTCATATATTGTAAGAATAAAGGAATGGTACACAAAGCAAGAAAGAAGGAAAGAAAAAGTGAAGGGAGACTTCTGCTAACCTTCCATCTCTTTATTAAATGTCATATTAAGGTATGATACTGAGGTTGTTTAGATGCTGCAAACAACTGTTCTGCCTTGCACTATTCCCCTGACACTGGTTATTGATTCCAGTTGAACCAGGATACTGCATCACACGAACCTTTAATCTGAGCCAGTTTATTATTTACTCGCCCTCCCATGGCAGAGCAGTTCTGAAAAAAACTCTGCGAAATCTTATTCGGAAAACTGGACTTTACACACATCCAAACAGTCCAGGCAAACTCAGTTGCCAAAAGTGTTTTAAAGAAGCAAGTTCCAGCACATGTTTTTACAAACCAGATTCTGTGGCTGAGGCAGGCAGATTCCCGGAATCCAGGTACTCTGCGGGAGCACAGGCAGTATTATTGCTCTACAATGCACAGGATTTTAATGCGGAATCATTTCCCTCTGTAAAACATGAAGAATTACAAAGGAACAGAAAAGTAGGAATGTAGCTAATGGAAAGAGTGACAGGAGGACCTCGCTTTTAGAGTAACCAGTGCATTAGTCCCGGTTCTAGCAATGCTCTGACTGTGCTACCTCCAGAATTAAACACCTCTCTGCCACGCCACTGCACACGCCCAGCTACCCCTCAGCACTCCTCGCCATCCCTCCTGCTTCACCCGCGGCCGGCATTCCTCATTTCCCCACTCCCACAAGCAGAGGGAACCAGGGAAAGGCAGGAGAGACACTGAGCGCCCTCCTCCCTCATGGCGGCCGCGCCGGCGGCGCCCGCAGTGCGCACGCGCGGGGGCCGCTCCCGCCCCGCCTTTCCCGGGACGCGGCGCCTGCCGGGATCGCCCGCCCGCCGGTCCTGCCGGGAGGCGCCGGCCTGAGGGGGGCCCAGCCGCTGCCCGCCGAGCCCCGGCTGAGCGCCCGCTCTCGGCCGGGCCGGCACCTCCCGCCCCCCGAGGTGCACGGTGAGGTTGGAGCCGGGCTGCCCGCGGCGCCATGGACAGCTTCCTGGAGGAGGAGGATGAGGAAGCGGCGGCGGCGGTGGTGGTGGGGAGGAGGAGGAGGAGGAGAAGGAGGAGGAGCCCCGCCGCTCAGGCGGCCTTGCAGCCGTCCCTGCACCTGCCCTTCCTGCCGCCGCAGCCGGGTAAGGGCGGAGCCGGTTCTGTGAGTTCTCTTTGTGAATCCCTTCATGCTGCCCTGGGAATGGTGGCACAAAGTTCCAGCTTCTATTCTCCAAATGGTCTGTTAGCGCCGAGAAAGGGATCCCAGTATAACCTGAGTTATCTTATGAGCCGGCAGTGTGCCCTTGCGGTCAGGAGGGCCGATGGTATCAGCGGGAAGAGCAGTGCCAGCAAGTCCAGGGAGGTGATCCTGCCCCTCTGCTCTGCCCTGGTGAGGCACATCTGGAGTGATGTGCCCAGGTGTGAGCGCTCTTCAGGGCAAGAGAGACATGGAAATACGGGAGAGAGTCCAGCGGAGGACACCAAGGATGATTCGGGGTCTGAAGATTCTCTCTTAGGAGAGACTGAGGGAACTGGGCCTGTTTAGTCTGGAGAAGACTGAGAGGGAATCTTGGCAGGGGGGTCGGACTGGAAGAACTCCAGATGTCCCTTCCAACCTTATCAATTCTGTGATTCCATAACTTAGCCAGCATTAGATTTATTCCTTTGTCTACAGCATGCAGGTAGAAGGTATCTTGGTGAACTCTTCATGTGCCTTGCAGAAGGCTTTTGTGTATGAGCATTGTTGTAGGGCCATGGCGTGCAGCCATGAGCTTTAAACAGATATGGGAATAAATTTTCAGATTTTTGCTGGTTTCAACGTGACTTGAACCACTATTGATGGAAAAAGGCCAAGTGGCCTCTTTCTGGTCTTGTACTCAGAAGAGAATAATCTCTGCATTTATGTTTGTGGCACTTGCTCAGCCTTTGGTACTGGAATGGCCTATTTGTGTGTATGCAAGTCTTCAGCACGATGGGGTCACACATTTAGACGGTGATTAGTAAGTGAAGAGAGTGGTCCCCAAAATATGATAAAATGTACTGTGACGTTATCAAAGCACCATGGCTGCCTAATTCTGGTAGGGCAGTAGTGTCAAATAATTGGTTCTTTGCTGTTTCAAGTGTGAACAGCCATGTGCTGTTTGTGGCAAATGCCATTTCATATCACATTTCCAGCTTTTCCTGCAGTCTTGCTTCCTTATGGATAATAGTGTGTTTATCTTCAGAACCACAGAGTTTAAGATCACCTTCTGTGTAGTGTCCAAGAAAGATCATATAAGAGATACTGAAATGGAGGGCATGTTGCCATCTGAACAGGGGCTGTGACAGTTGTGGGCTCAGTGGATTTTATTTCATTGTTTATTTGTTTAGCATCTTCCAACGAACACAAATTAAACTTCAAGAAGAGCAAGGAAGCGTGTTTAAGTTACATTCAGGATGCCATGCTCCAAAAGCAGTGGAAAAGGGCTGCAGAGTTCCTGACCTGCTATGTTGAGTCTCTAGAGAAGGACTATTCCAGAGAACACATTGGTCCATCAGAGGTAAGCCCATCTGGATTCTTTTCCAGTTGAAAAAATATTTCCATGCAGCATCTATAGTCCTTTAGGACCAACACTTGTCTTAATGAACTAATCACAGGTTTGATTTTTTTTAAATAGATCTTTGACATAACAGATGAAAACTTGAAAACTTGGCTTGATATAAGTTAATTCCATCAGCAGTGTATCTGTGAAAGGCCAGCTTAAAGTACTCTTCTAAAATGGAAGAGCAGTAAATGTGTTTGGCTCTAGCATGCCATCAGTCAATCTGTTTGGAAGTCAGTGGCTTGTTTAGGTTGTTACCAGCTCTTCCATCTCAATACCTGCAAATACCTCTTTGCAGGTATTGAGATGGAAGCAGGTGGAAGGAAAGGGATCAGAACTTTTAAATAAATGGAATATTTGAATATGGCTAGCTTGCAGACCTTGAAAACAAGGGCATGTAGATGGGGAACTACATCAAATTGGGAATAATCTTTGTTGCTAAGTTCAAAGACTTGTGTATACCTTGTGTCTTGGTGGGATCCTATCAAAGGAGAAAATAATTTTTCAGTGAAGGGAGGGGGAACTTTGTGGCATGCAGATTCCACAAGCTTTGTTGGACTGCTGCATTGATAATGAGCAATTATGAATCATCCACTGAATGACTCTAAAAGCCCTGCCAGATGAATAGGTAGGTTACAGGAGCAGTAGATAATACTTTGTAGTATTTTTTTACTTGCAATTCAAATGTACATTTTTCATGTGCTACAGTAACTATGAGTTTGATAAGACTGTGTGTGTGGTGACTGTTGCCATTTATGTACTAAGGTTGTTTTTTAATCTTTCTCCCCAATAATAGATGATTTGGAGAATAGGAACTGAAATTTTGTGGCATCATTCCCATAGCAGCATGAAAGAGTTCAACTGTTTCATGGAACAGATGAAAACTTTAGGAGTAAAAAGGTACTTGAAGGTGAGTGTACTTACTGCAGCCTTGATGATTTTTCACATTTGCCTGTACACTTAGTTGAATATTGGTTTCCAAATCTCTCTTTGAAATATACTACTCACATTGATGTCAAAAGCCCCACCAACATTGGAGTTATCAATTGCATATTTTAAGATTTCTTTATACCTAACCTCATCTCATTTGATCTATGTATTTGATCAGAGATGTATATTCTCAGTTCTTAAAAGTGCTTAGACCCTTTAATTTGCTTCTAAAATTAAATTTTTAAATTAAGCTTTTATTTTGAATTTGAAACAGTCAAATTCACTTTCATGCGTGTCCCAATGACAGGTGAATACGGGGAGCTACCTGCCACGTTTTGTTTCCAGTCCTTCGTTTGACCACTGTGCTCCTGACTAAACAGTTGTACTTTAATTCTGCCTCATTACCCTCTCACTTTTTGAGTAGCTAATCTGATTACAAAACAATGCACACCTGTGTCACCCAGCTGTGGGGGTTTTTCCTGTGGTGGCTCATCAAAACCTCCCATTCTTTAGTTCTTGTCCAAAACTCTTTGTAAAGATACTGTTTGGATAAAAGAATATTCTTACAATGCTCTTCTAATTAAAATAGTTCATTATGTTGGCAATATTTTTTATGCATGTCAGTAAGTTTCCTCTTTCTCTGCACATGTAGAACTTTGTGTTGCTGAGAATCTCTCCACTTGAGGTGTGAAACACTGTGGTTTGGACTGTTTGGATTGCAGGTCTGCTTGGAGCATGTCTTTCACCTCCTTTGTAATGGGCAAATAGATGAAGCCTATCAAAACCTGTCCCTGGCAGAAAGCTGGAGGTTTGGAGAACAAACAGCTCTTCAGGATAAAGAAATGAAACTGATTCAGGCCTACAGGGGACTGTTGGACTACTATAGCTGGTCTAAGCAGAAGAACATCCTGTTAGAGCATGGTAAGTGTTTTCTGGGTTGAGCTGTAACTTCAGCTTGCTCCTGCAGACACCGTGGTTTGCAGTGACACCTTGTCCCTTACTAGACTTCAGTGTTTGATGGTGTGGCTGATCCATAATTCTGTATCAGCAGTGATGGTGGTGCCAGAATAGCACTTTCTGAAGTGCCCTGAAATGCTGTTCTGGAACCCTTTTTCCTCATTTCTTACACCCAGCCAGCATTGTCTAAAATCATGATCGAAGGAATGTATTCCCTTAAGGCAGTGGCTTAACAGGCAAGTGCTTGATTGCTGCTGGAATGTTGAGTGGTAGCAAAGCCTCAAAACTTGTGTTTGAATTTCAGTTTCTTTAAAGATGTGTAAGTTGCTATGTGTGTCACATCTGGTTCTATATATACCTCCTGGCTGTGTTTTACCAGTTACACTGAATCTCTAATTGTTTCTGTGGAAACCAAGTGTTGAATTTGGATTACAGACCTTGTGCTGGTAGCACCTTGTCTTGGAGTACTACTCATCATGCTCCAGAAGTTGAAATTCTTTGATTATAAATTAGAATAAGAGGCAGTGAAAATTTCTTATTTTATTACTGAGGAAATTGAGGACTCTTTTCTCTAACTAAAAGCTCTCTAACTGCAGTCCTTGCTTAGCAAAATGTGATCATCCCTTAGGTGCACCACTTCAAGATCCCTTTGCTTGGCAGAGTTCATAACTTTGTGACGTTCTCTTGTGTTTTGGTAGGTGAGGATGGATTTTCAGACTTGGCTGTTGAACAAGAAATGCACAGTTGCTTTCGGAAGGCAGCAGTGAACCTAAAGGAGATTATTAAGATACCTGGAGTCTGGGATCTCTTTGTGAAGTGCTATGTGGATGTAAGGAGATGTTTTACAGATGGCTTCCTTTTGTATTTTCCTGCCTAATTTTCATTAAGATGCCCATAGGGAGCTTATTTTATGTGTGTGTGAGTGAAAACAGTATTTTAAAAGCAACACATTTGAATGTGTATGTCACTGTCTTTGATAGAGAGCACAGTGTGTTCCTGGTAGAACTGCAGAGCCTACATAGAGTACAAAAAGAATTATCTGTGCATTGTCAAGAAAAAGAAACAGACAAACAGCTTGCATATTTTGTTGTCATGGTGCTACAGAAATTGGAGCTTAGCTGCTTTTGTTTAAATTCCCGGAAACAATTTCTCTGATTTTTGGCAAGGCAGTGTTTTCTCTGGGTACACTAAATGTTAGAGTTGCCAAAAATGCAGCCCCTCTGAGTTTTGGCTTGGGCTTTTTAAAGATGTGCTTATAATTTATAGTTAAGAATGAATAATTTTAAATGGATTTTAAGATTAACTTCTACTTTATGTAAATGATGATAACTTCTGATTTCTCTAAGCACATCTTACGGAATTTTCCTTGGTGCTGGCATCTGTCAAGGTCTATCTTTAAAGACATGGCACACTCCTTCAGCATCTCTTTCCAGTAAGCAAGTGCTGGTAATTCTTTGACAATTTAATAACTGTTAAGGAATCTTCTCCCAAAGTAGCTTCTATGTTTGAATTTTGTGTCTCTGTGGTGAGAGTAGCTAGGTAAATGAAGATAGGCAGGTCTTGGCATTATCTGATATGCTGCACTCTTAGATACAGAGTGTGCTGTTGGATAGCTCTGTGGCAGTCCAAAATGAGTTGTGAGAGTTTGATTGCACATATCTGGCAAACTAATGACAGGCTTAACTTGCAGTTGTTGGAGTTCTATGGAGACCACAACGAAGCCCACCAAGTATTAAATGAATATGCCTACAACTCCAAGTTTCCTGCCAACCCCAATGCTCATGTCTACCTCTACCAGTTCCTCAAGAGACAGGGTGAATCAAAGAAATCCCTCGTATCTGCACTGAAGGTAGGTATCCCTTAGGAGATACAGTCTGTGTCAGTCATGTTGTGTGATGGTCAGGTTGGTTGAACTCTGTAACATTATTTACCCTATTCTTTGTGGGAAGTAGAGGGTTAGGGAGGTTAGTGGGAGGAAGCAGAATCCTTTACTGCCCAAGAATTCCATTTCTTGCTTTGCCTTTGACTGGTACATCATATCACTTAAAGTCAGTAAGCAAGCTCAGAGACATGTTTATGGGGTTCAGAAGTCTGTATCAGCAGTTTTGTATGTAGCATGCATTGATTTCTGTTACAGTTTGATCTTTACAATATTGTAGAAGTTACTAGATGCTTGCTCTTACACATATTGATCCTCTCTAGCAGTTAGTTTCTCTGCTTGTTTTCAATGAGCTGTGCATTAAAGCTAAAATAAAAGTTAGTGTCTGCTGGGTGTTGGCAGACAAGACCTTGCTGGATTGAGCTTTTTTATAGTTGCTTTTAAAATCCTGCTTTCCTTACTCTCTCTGAAGTTGATCGTGGTATTGCTTGCAAACGGTGTTTTGCCACTTGATGGCACTAATGTGCTTCTGTTAGTGCAGGTGCTGTTTAAAAAACAGCTTTGTAAAGTTTGGAATTCTAAACTGTAGCAGATACGTATGAAATTCTCTCTTCTCAGTGGTTTTTAGCAGTGGCTTTACACACCAGTCTCTTACAAGATAGAGATAAATCAAAGAACTGGTTTGATATGTCCAGAGCCTGATCCAATGCACAGAGCAGTGGACAGGAGAGCTAGAACAGGCCTAGGGAGGAAATGACATTGCCTTCAAAAAAGGGGACACTGGGTATGGATTTGGGCTGCTCTTTCAGAACGTTGTATTTGCCACATGCAGTGTTTTTCAGCAGCCATCAAGGTATTTCCATGGTGTCACAGAGTATTGCCACAGATGTGCAAAGTGGGCCTAAATTTTCATTCTTTGTGTCAAGGCACTAAAGTACTCTATTGCTTAATTTTCTGAACTAAAAGCACTCACAGCTCTGAAGTCTGTACTTTTCTTGGTCGGGTAGAAGTCTTCAGAAGCTTTCACATGAAAATGACCTGTCTGGGTTTTGTCTTTTATTTTTCAGATCTTGCATGATATTGTTCCTTCTCATGAACTAATGATAGATTTTAATACCATGCTTCAAAAATCGAGTAAGTCTTTACCTTTGCTCTTTTCCTTTAGGTTAATTTCAGAATATTATTCTAGATTACCCTGCAGTCTTTTTATGCTTTTGAAAGTAGTTTTCTTTGTTAAGAAATAAGCCCATGTTGATTAATTGTATTCCAATCTCTGTCTTCTTGTGGCCTGCTATGTCCCAGCAGGTCAACAGATTGGTGAAACGTCCATGAATAAGGATTGTTCCCTCTTTTGATATGATGAGGGTTAATGGCTTTAAAGTGACAGGGAGAGGTTTAGAAGAGGTTTTGGGAAGAAATTCTTGACTGTGAGGGTGGTGAGGCACTGGGAACAGGTTGCCCAGAGAAGTTGTGGATGCCCCATCCCCGGCAGTTTTCAAGGCCGGGTTGGATGGGGCTCTGAGCAACCTGGTCTAGTGGAAGGTGTCCCTGCCCATGGCAGGGGGTTGGAACTTAATGATCTTTAAGCTCTTTAAGGTCTTCTCCAACCCGAACTATTTTATGACTCTTCTTTGGGAGGGGGGAAAAACAGATCTCTTGTGTGAAACCTCCCTTTCTCTGTGTGTGACACATTTGCTAGCTTTTCATAACTGATGGAACAACCTGAGCTTTTAAAGAAATTTTGCCAATAGACATAACTTTCCCCTCATTTACCTGCTGTCATAGGTCAAGTATTGTTTTAAGAACTCTGGTGACACATAACTAATGATATGAAACCTCTGCTTTAGTCATTTTGGTCTCAGGTTTCATGTTTTGGTGGCATCTCAAGTTTTGAAGCTTTCCAAAGGCACTGTGTTCCCTTCCCTTGGGAAGAACACTGATTGGTGAGGGTTGGAAACAGCAACTAGTCTAAGCAAGGCAGTGTGGGATGAATGGGTGGTCCTTTGTGTGCCTCTTGAGTCAACAGTGTTTGAGCAGGATGGGAGTAGGGACAGAGTGTCTCTGGTGTGAGCTGTCCCTACAGCCAGGAAGTATTCCTTAATTTTATCTCCTGGAAGCAGCAGAAGGCAATGGGGGACACTCCCAGTAATAGGGAAAGTAGCAGCATTTGGGGAGGCCTACAGATGAGTTCACCCTGATCTGTCTAATTCATTAATCAGCCTCATCTTTTTCCAGAGAAAAGAAAAAAACGTCGACTGGGGCTAGAAGTTATTTTTGCAGCCTTGGATTATGCTGGCTGGAAAGAAAATGCAAAAGCATGGAGCTGTTTGGCAAGACAGGTGAAACAAATTGTAAAGTAAGTAGCTCTGATGCAGTGTCTAAAACAAATGTGTCAAGTCTTCACCCTTGGGCATTGACATAGTGACCCTCTGTATTCCAATTTTGCCTTCATTTCTGCCTTTCATACGCAACTTCAGAGTATCTTGAAATACAGTGGGCATCTTGGTCATTGTATGGGAATGTCACCTCCCTGTTGTAGATAGTTTTATAGAATCCTAGAATACTTTGGGCTGTAAGGGACCTTAAAGACCATCTAGTTCCAACCCCCCTGCCATGGGCAGGGACACCTTCCATTAGAGCAGTGTAGTGGGCTGACCCTGGCTGGATGCCAGGCACCCACCACAGCTGCTCTGTCACTCCCCTCTGCAACTGGCTGGGGACAGAAAATAAAACAAAGGGTTCATGGGTTGAGATGAGGACAAGGAGAGACCATTCACCAAATACCATCACAGACCCAGGGCCTCACCATCAGAGTAAAGAATTTCTTCCTACTATCTAACCTAAACCTGTCCTTTTTCAGTTTAAAGCCATTCCTCCTTGTCCTGTCTCTGCCCACACTTGCAAAAACTCCCTCTCCAGCATTCTTGGAGGTTCCCTTGAGGGACTGGAAGGAGTTTGTTTCTGAAATGGTTGGTTTGAGGGCATTACTGCATAACAGTAATAACTGTTTGGGATAAGTTAGTCTTTGAGTATGCATGGAGTAACACAAACCTTTCCTAAGAACAAGCCAACCCCTTCACGCCACTAATTTGTTGACAAACTTGAAGAAACTTCCATAATACTATTGACAAACTGGCACACAAGTCAAAGGCTTGCTTCATTTCACACCATAATTTGTGTCTAAATAAGTCTAAATAAGACTGCTAGAGTTCACCTCCAGCCTCACAAGTGTTGCCAGGGATTAAAAAAAAATAGTAGTTTTATATAAAAATGTTTATCAGTGTTTCAATCTCAGTATAACGTCGGTGTTTCTATATTGGCAATTCAGGAGACTTGTTGCAAACTGATTATAACATTCAGTGTCTCCTAATAATCTTTTCATCACAATTCAACTTTTCTGCAACTTGTTTAACCTTTTTCCAGCTCTGGCAAACATCTTGACTGGATCAAGCAAGAGTGGAACTCCAGGAAGGACTGGTGGCCAGCCTTCCATTTTAGCCGTTACTTGGCAAAAAAGAATTGGCAGGAAAATAAAAGCCTTTCATATGGAAAAGCTCTGGTAGCCGGAGTCCTACTGGGAAAGGGTAAAACTAAATGTTTTTTTCTTTTCACTACACAGAACAGAAATAGCCTTAACTTCTAGCCTTAATGCCAGGGGATGCAGCTGATCTCCTGCCTGGAAGAAATGTAGTTTCTTTCTTCTAGAAGGGATTCTTGTCTTTGGAACTGAACATGAAAAGTGTTTAAATTGGTTTGATATTTAACACTGAAGCATGTTTTGTGTGAGTTGTCTTATCCTGGTTTAGAATTCAGTATATCTGGCCTTGTTGAGCAGCCACAATCCTATTTGTTTTGTTTGACTTTCAAACTGTAACTTCAAAAATGCACAACACCCTCCTGAGGGAATACTGCGAGGACTGCAGGGAGTCTCCTTGTTGGATGCCAGCCTAGGCAGTGTCTCAGCAAATACTGGAGATCAGCTGGTCGTTAAGGACCATGGGGGAGTTGTAATGCAGGAAGGAGGAGGGAGGGTCTTGAAGGAAAACCATCAGCAGTTTGGTAAGAAAATGAAGATCGTTACCTCTTTAGTAGCATTATTTGAAATGCTGCCAAAACTAAGTGGAGGATCAGGCCAAGAATCAGCTGCCAATTTGAGAATGGGAATATGGTGTGGAGACCATGGCTTGTACACTGCTTTGTACTTTTGGTTGGTAGGCAACTTGTTCATTGACAGCTTTTCTATAACCTTCTTCTGCACTTCATATAAAAATTTCTCATACTAGAAGTTATTTGGATTTTTTTTTTTTTTTTTGCTTTCAGTAGTTTGTAACCAGTTATCTTCCAACTTTTATTTCCAGATGGCTAATAAAATTATTCCAGTTCTAATTTTCTTGAATGAAGTTTTAGTACTTAACTGCTGTCAATGTGAGCCTCTAGTCTCCTTATCCAGCTTGAGTTAATGTATATTAAATGCTGCTTTACCGTATTGAAATTTTGCTTTCTGATCTATTTGCAGAGCAGAAATGAAAGGCAAAAAAGTCTTTTTTAAGATAACATACATTTATATCCGTGTAGAATGTTTTCTGGGTTAATGAGGAATAGATTAGTTAATGCTGCAGTTATGCCTGTAATATGCATGTCTTGGGTTTTAATACCTTTAATTACTGAAAAGCTTCTGAGATGTTTGCCTATTATTTAAACAATGAAAGCATTTGGTGTTTACTTGTATCATGGTATAACTCACAGTGTTGGGTTTGTTTTTTTCTTTCCTTAGACTGCAAGTACTTTAAATATGTATCACACCACGGCTGCAAAGCTCAGCTGAAAAAGTTTCGGATGCTGAAGAAGTTTGTGAATAGACACAATCCTGTCTACCTGAGAATATCTCAGAATATTTCAGATTCCTCAGTGCAACCTTGATTAGAAGGTGTCCTTAAGATTGTTGGTGTACTTTTTCCTCTCTGTAAAACTGACTTCTGTGTTGGTGCTACTCTAAAACTTCTAGGCAGATCCCATCCACTCAGTACTAGACTTTTTTTTTATATATTTCTGTAAGAACACTTTAGTTTGTATTTATTTTATAATAAAATGAATATAAATCAACTAGTAAGGTGGAATTTTTTAAATGTTAGTCTCATATTTCTGTGTGAAATGCAAACAGCATTGATTTCAAATACATCTTGAAAGAGCAGAGGCACAGAAATACTGAAAACTCTGCCTGGTGAAAGAGACTTTTTTGCAGTCATGCCTGTGAGTTGAAATATGCAGTGTTGTTGTGTTTGGAAAGCAAATGTTGATGTGTTGTCACAATCTGGAATTCCAGTTTGCTTGAAAGCAACAGCAAAATGGTTTCCAAATGCCAGATCTGTAGCATTCTGGAAGATGAACTGCTTGAACCCCCCCTCTGGGATTGAAACAAAGATGTCTTTAGGAGCAGAGTAGCTTATGGATAAGTTCAGCTGTGCTTTTAAAAACTCAGTGTTTCTCTGGGATTTTGGTCTGGGTTCATATGGGCCTGGTGAGAAGTGCCTTAAGACAATGTGTCTTAAAACCTGCTGTAAATATGTTTGGCTTTTTTAAAAAGGGCCATTACTCATCATTCCCAACCCTAGTGCTCGTTTACTTCTGACTCCCTAAGAATGCTGCTGCCTCATTTTGTAATAGTCAGGGGGGTTTGTTGGAGATCTTCAACTGGGTTTTGGCTATTTTAAATTAAACTATGATGTTTCAAAATGTTCTTCCCCAGCATTCCATAAGGTGTCCCCCTGGGGATCACAGCCTCTCCTGGTGCTAGAACTACCATGCTGCAGCCAGGAAGCAAAGGAGCAGCACAGTCACAGCTTTTGTGTAACTATCTCAAGCATTGCTCTTCCATGTCCTGCAAGAAACTTGCTGTTTCCTGACACCACAGTACTTGTAGGTGAGACAAACCTGCAGATCATAAGTCCTGAGTGAAATTTCTGTGCAAATTATTCAGTGTCTTCAAGCCTATGTTCTGCTTTGAATGTGGTAACTATTAGCAGATTGGAATGTTAAACTTTGGCTTTGAATTCTGTGCTCTAGATTTGGTTTTTCCTATCATTTGTTCTCCCCATCCTGTGTGCAGAGCTCCTGTGAGGATTTTTTTTTATCATGCATGAAAGAAATAACACAAATTTTCTTTGTTGTTCTCCTTTATGCTGAGGCAAGGAACTTTTTCAAGGAATCCACATTTTGTGCACAGACCCAGTGTCTGTTGTCCTTCTGTTATTCCACCTCTTGTTGTGGTATTGTTTATAATAAAACCTACCATAATGGTACCACAAAATTACAAATCACTCCAGCTCTACCCTCTGCATTCTCTGTTGCTCCATCCATGATTTTGATGCTCCTGCTTGTATTCCCATTTTAAGAATGTCTTTACTAAAAGTTGAAGAAAATCAAGCTAATGAATTATCAGCTGGTTTTAAAGCATGTTGATCTGTGTGTTGTTGCCCCGTTTTTTGTCCCAGCCAGGTTCTCTCTATTCTGAGCTGCTGTCTCATTCTGGACACTGTCATGTATGAGAGCAATAACTGAGATAAAGCATTTTAAATCCAAATATTTAAATCTGCTGGAGTATCAGCTTATCTCCTGACAGTGCTGAAATCTTGTGATTGGCATGTTTCCAGTTCACTGAAGTCTAAGCAGAGACAGGATTATTGGCAGGCTCCTGGACAATCAAGATGCCACAAGTTAGAGCTACAGCAAAACAGGTAAATGTTAAAATGCCAGAAATTTAAAATAACCATTTCCCAATATTTTGAGATCAATAATCACAGTATTCCCAGCTGTGACATTACACTGGTGGATGTATTGAGAATCTAGGACTTGAGCTGGCTGCTGGCAGTAAATGGTGATATGTGGGGAGAGGGGGAAGAGTTCTGGATGAGTGGAGGTGTCCCTATATGGGAGATTCTCCCTGCAGCTTCCCTTTCCACTTGGTTGTGATCAAAGTCATCTTGTTCTGCTTATGGAAGAGCAAGGTTAGGGAAGTGTCCTCCTCCAACATAGGCTGAGTACAATGTGTGCAAGCACCTGCATCCACAGCTGATGGAAAGGGCTTGCTCCTGCATTATTTACCAGAGGGGAAAATGGGCAAAGGTCTCATGCATTTTAAATGAGTTTAATGTCAACTGGGATCAAAGCCACAAAAATCAATTAGCTTAAGTATAGGGTGACCACAGAATATCACAGTTGACTTCTGGATGTGCTGATGCCTTAAACGAATTTTTTTCCTTCACTCTTTCCAAATTTCTTCTAATTTTAACTCTGAATGTATACCAGGATTTGTGGGTAACAGCAATATCTCTGTAAAACTTCCAGTCCTGTAATTACTTGTTGCTGTGGTTAATTGCTGCCTTAACTTGGTTGTGTTTTATGACCTGTGTTCAGTCTTTATGAAACCAGACCCAGGTTTGGTGCATTTTAAGAGCTGAGAAAAAATGGTAGCTAGCAACTGAAAGTTGTTCACTTGTGTCTTGTAAAAGGGGAGAGATTATCAGGTTCTGTGCATAGGTATCACATCTCATATTTTTGTTATTCATATTTCTGGGTGAAGGATTTCTCAGCCAATGTAAACTGAGGTGTAGGGATTAGATCTGTGAGTGCTTCTAGGGGCATGAGAAATGTCCAGAGGGGAGGGTTCAGCTCTATGACGTGTGAAATACCAAAGAGGCAGCCTGGAGGGTGTCTCTACTGCCAAGTAGTACACTTCAGGGAGAAAGGAAGAGAGAATGTAAGCAAACCTCAGGGAATGCTGAGCTCTGTGGCTAGCAATTAATAAAGCAGAGAAGATGAATGGACCATACTATGAAAAAGTCTGGGATTTCTATACATCTGACCTCAAGAAGCCTACACTGAAGGAAGTGAATGCTTGGCCACATGCTGGAAAGAGCAGCAGCAGCTCTGGAGTTTCTTTTTCTTGCCCCCATATGTGTCTTTGCCTCTCCTTGTTGTGCCTACCAGGCACTCTGCTGGGACATCCTCAGTGTCTGGATTATGGGCCACCTTTCCAGCCCCCTTTTCACTTGGAGTTCTGCTCTGCCTATGAAAATTTTGGCTGCTGTGACCAGGAGAGAGACAACAGCATTGCAGCAAAATACTGGGACATCATGGATTACGTGGATCCCCAGGGGCATAAACTGTGTGGAATGTATATCAAAGATATCCTGTGTCAGGTAGGGAAGGAAAATAATATCTGTATCCTACACTTTGGGCTGGTTTAGGGGTCAGTTGTGGTTTTGATTAAGCAACTGTGCTGCTGTGAAGGAAGATGTGGGAGCAGGAGAAAGGTGGCTGAGAGGGAGATGGCACCTAATCCTCAGGAGGCATTTTGCAAAGAGCTTTGTGTAAGGTGCACCACTGGAATCTGGCAATATATAGTAAAGTGATATTTGCTACCAATAATGGCTTATGAAAGCGTTGCCCGGTGAGGATGATGATTTTCTCCTGATGAGCAAGAGAATTACAGATCAATATTTATCCTCTCCTTGCAGCTACTAGGTGCTGGATTACAAGTTCTACAGAATCAAACTACATGGGAATTACAGGGAAAGTGTTTGGATCTCTGGACTGCATGGAGGGTGTGTTTTGATTGTGTTCCTGCTGAGGATGCTCTAGATGATGTGCTTGTCAAAGTAGAACAAAACTGAACAGGCAGTGGTTCCACACAGCTGCTGCAAGGTCCCAAGGTTGCAGTCACAGTGTTTTCCTCAGTGCTGTCTCCCCACTGCCCACCTGGCTCATGGAAACTGTGCAGGGAGGAAAGACCAAAGGCACTTTTCTGCCCGAGCTCCCCTACCTCCCTGGAACTGGAGGGCAAAACCCACCTGCCTTTTTAACAACTGTTAGTCATGCCAAGCTGCACTCATTGCATGCCAAAACACAAAGCAGCCAAAATACACACTTAATCTTTCTAAGAACATACAAAATGTTGTAGTTAATATTTCCTGAGCTCTAAAATATTACCAGTGTACCAAAAAGTTTCCACTCTATTTGGATGCTGGCAAGATTCTGGCATCTCCTTGGCGTGGGGGATACACCTTTTCAGCATCAGGACTGAAAAAAAGTAGCATCAGGGTTGTTTATCATTTTACAGCTGGTAAAAAGAAGGTCCTAGCAGAAACATTGGTGTTGATGTTATGAAGATTTTTCTACATGATTCAGGTAGAAAAATAAATTCTAAAAATTATTCTTGTTTCTTTGATTGCTCATTCTGCAGGGCGTGATGTAATTTTGTGTTTGTTTAAAGTGTATTTTGTAGTAAAAAACCAAACCACCCTGTTTTCTTACAGATTTTCAAATTTTAAAGCCATTACTGTTTTCCTGTCTTTTGGAGTAAATTGCTGTTGAGTCTTTTAGGAGGAGCTTGTGACTGTGTTGAGTTGCTCTTCCTGGTCAAGTTGCTGACAACCATGGGCATGAGGTTGGGTTCTCTGACAAATAACATTTGTCTGTTGAACTAGTGAGAAGAACAAAGGTCTGCCAAATAGTTTTGCTTTAGTGAAGTCACTTTGCTGGATGAAATTGTTGCTGATCTCACATGGAAGGGATGGAAAATGGTAACATTTCCATTCTGCCACCTCCACAGTATCCTCATAGTTTGGAACAAAACAAATTTTAAGAAAGTGGTGTAGGTGCTTACTGATATACCTGAATAGCAGCTGCTCTAATTTAGCAAAGGCAGCATTATTTCACAGTTTTGGGGGAGATCAGAGCAGTAGCCATGTGTTGTAACAAAGCAGCTCATTCAGTCAGGTGTTCCTTCAGTGCCAAAAACCAGTATAAGCCAGACAACCTCCTGGTGTGGTAATGAGAGGGCTGCTGAGTGTTACCCAGAGGAAATTTGGTTTGGCAACTGCAGAAGTCTCACTGGTCCAGCAGAGCCCGAGGAGGAGGCCACAGAGTGCCCCTTGCCCTGGCAGTGCAGGTTGGATGAGTTTCTTCATGGTCAGGTGATTAAACTGGGATGTGTTCTGGATCATGGACTTCCTGCTGTCACTCTAAACCAGATTAATTTCTCTTAAAAACTAACAGGCTAAAAGGGGCATCTAAAGCAATCTGGCTCTGCTGGTAGAGCTGTTTCAGTGTGCATCCGGCAAGATTTTGGTCTATTTTAGCTGTTTTACTTGTTCTAAGCACTTAGAGGTTTAGAGTCTGACCCTCAGCTGAGTTGTTCTAGGATTTAGCTTAGAAATTGAATATGAAACTCTGAAAACTGCTTGTAATGTTCTTAAAGAGGTGTAGTGCAAGTTGCATGGCTAGAAAATTTCCCTGGATGCAAACCTTGCTATGTGTGCTAGAGCAGCTGTTTGGCTGGTGGCTGGCAGGATGCTTCTCTATTCAAAAAGCTGCTACAGGAGAGGCTTAAAAAAATTAAAAAGGCCAATTAAGCCTTGTTCAAGCGGATTGAAAGCCATGGGATGGGAGCCAATGCAGGGAAAGCAACATAATTTTAAAACCAGTTTTAATCTTAGGGCTGACTGGATTACTGGCTGCACACTCTTAAGAGAAACTGATAAAACAGCAGAGAAGTATCAACATCATCTTAGCAGTTTCTGCTTCTTTGGTTTTAAAAAGTAGTGAGATTAATTTTCCTGCATGCTTGAGTGAAGTGAAAGCAGGCAGCCAACAGTGACTGTAAGGCCACCTAATCCTGGGAGTTTACACAGACCCTGAGGTATGGCCTCCCTCTCGTGTGTCTTGCTGGGTCCATGTGCTGCAGGTGTTGTTTTGCTAGGGAAACACTGTGTGGGAATGGCTGGAAAAGCATGGCAGCTTCCCAGGGGCTACTCTTTTAGGAGGATGAACTGTAGGAGACCTTTATGCTGCAGCCTGTTAGCAGAATAGAGCTGAGAAACTGAGAAGCACTGAGAATATGCCTTGTTTCAGAGGAAGTTGGTTTTCTCTTTTTGCCTTCTCTGGTTGCTGGTCCAGGAGCTGTTCCCACTTATGTGAGAGAAATTAAAAATGTTTTCAAAGGTGTTAGTAAAGGAATCACTTCAGAATAGGACTGAGAGAACAGAAAGACCAGGACACGCATCTGAAGCTGTGACTTTTGGGGGTGGCACTCAGGTCCTGATGGTGCCCTTCCTCATTCTGGCAAGACCTTAAACATGGGGAAAATGATGTGGTTCTGCCAACTGGGACTGGAGAATTTGGCTCCCCTTTGCAAGGCAGGAGACTTCCAGTTTGGGAAGAGATTCCCAAATGGATGTGGAAGCAACAGAAACCAGGTCCGTGCTGCTTTCTGGAAACCAAATAACAGCAATGAAAAGTGAGAAACTTACTACACCATCCAAAAGCTGAAAGTACTTTACTACTGGCAAGTCATATCTGTTCTTAGGATGGCCAAAAGCCCCTGGGTTCTGCTGTGAGCAAAGGGAACAACCTGCTTGTGAAGTTTGGAATCAGGGTCTGTAGTCTTCACACTAAATACCCTGGAAAGGCTGCTACTTGCACCAAAAAAAATTCAGTGCTTGTATAACTGCCCAGACTTTTAAAATTAATTTTGTTTAATGAAGCAAACTTGTTTAATGAAGTAGAAAAATTACTAATGGAGTAGTTTTTCTTTCTTGGCTTGTGTATAGACTTACCTTCCTACATCTGTGCGCAGTAAAAGATCTGGATAGATTGTTTTGGGCTGCTGGCATGGCAGTAAAATAATTCTACAGAATTTAGCCCCTTCTGTTTTAATTTCTGCAACTTTGTGATGATTAAAATAGAGGTGGGATTTTAATGGAAATGTTTTATGGAAGTTCTCACCTGGAATTTTCGCAAGGAGAGGAGTTTAAATTTAGGTACAAATTCAAAAACAATGCCTGATTGTCAGAATTTAACCTACATTTTGCACAGCTAAAAACTTAATGATAATTGAAAGAACAGAATTTTAGATGCATAACACTTGAAAATGTTGCCTGCAGTATTTTTTTCCTGATGATAATGTATAGAGGTAATGGTACCTACAGGAATTGCATAAGATGGTATTTACTTGTTTGAATCAGTTTTAAATCTCAACTACAGTCTGCTTCAGTAATACTGAATACTGCATGCAGGAACATGACTGGAGTTGTACAGTATCAGACCAAAGATTAATTTAGCCTGCATATTTACATGTGTAGCACCTACATTTTCTTCTGGCAGAGTTTCACCTTGTTGTGGGTTTGGGGTCCTCCTTTTTTTAACCTGGCTCCTATTGCCTTTATCTGAAGCTCCCTCATTTTTCTTGTGGGAGAGAGCAAGCCTCATACCTCTTCTCAATATCATTTGTGATATTTACAGAGCTCTGTCAGGCTGTTACCCTGCTCTGATCACCTTCCTCCAAGGTTTCTCAGTCCCACCTTAGTGAGTGGAGAATCCACAGCCTCCACAGCTGTGCTTCTGTTGGGAAGAATTTAGGTGCGGCTTATTGTGCTTTGATAAAGGAAACTACTGTTGATCTCTAAATCCATTTTGGCCAGATTCTGAGTGACTTTCTACTGCTCCATTTCATAGGTGACTGTGTTCTCTGGATTGCTAATTTTTCACTTTATTAACCAGTTTGCTTCCCTGAAGGTGTCTCGGCTACTCCTGGATGTATGTACACAGCCACAGTTTTAGTTTCCTTCACTTTCCAGGAATGTTCTCCATATGCTGCACATCTCTATGATGCAGAAAACCCTCGGACCCCTCTAAGAACCCTCCCAGGACTTTGCTTTGACTACTGCTCTGAGTTTCACCTCAACTGCTACTCTGCCATCAAGCTGCTGACCAGCGACAAGCACATCCAGGAGTGCTGCCAGACAAACAGGACACAGTTTTGCCACCTCCTGCAGCTCCAGGACGAGGATTACTGCTTCCCCAAGGTGCTGCAGAACTCGGCCCTGAGCCGCAGCCTGGGCTGGGCGCTGCAGGAGCACGGGGGCTGCGTCCAGCTGTGCCTGGCCGAGGTGGCCACCGGGCTGCGGAACCCGGTGCTGATGGCCCACGCCGCTGACCGCAGCCACCGCGCCTTCGTGGCCGAGCAGCTGGGCATCCTCTGGGTCTACCTTCCCGATGGCAGCCGGCTCCAGGAGCCCTTCCTGGATATTCAAACCATAGTGCTGGCTACCCCATGGCTGGGGGATGAGAGGGGCTTCCTGGGGATGGCTTTCCACCCCAAGCACAAGTACAACGGGAAGTTTTATATCTATTACTCGTACATGGATAAGAACCGAGTGGAAAAGATCAGGATCAGTGAATTGAAGGTTTTGACATCTGATGCCAACAAAGCTGATCCACGCTCTGAAAGGTAAAGTTCATGTTGAATGCTTCTGTAGGCCACCACAAGAAATCATTTTTCTCTGTCCCTATCCAACCCCCAGTATCAATACAGGCTGGGGGATGGATGGATAGATTGAGAGCAATCCTGCCAAGAGGGACTTGGGGGTCTGGTGGATGAGAGGGTGGACATGAGCCAGGAGTGTGCACTTCCGGCCCAGAAAGCCAAATATGTTCTGGGCTGTATCCAAAGAATCATGGTCAGCAGGTCAAGGGAAGTGATTCTGCCCCCCTACTCCACTTTCAGGAGATCCCACCTGCAGTGCTGCATCCAGCTCTGGGGGTCCCAAGCACAGGAAGAACATTGACTCGTTAGAGCAAGTCCAGAGGAGGCCACCAAGATGATTAGAGGGATGGAGCACCTCTGCTATGAGGAAAGACTGAGAGATGTGGAATTGTTCAGCCTAGGAAAGAGAAGGCTTTGAGGTGACCTGATTGTGGCCTTCCAGGACCTGAAGGGAGCCTACAGGAAAGATGGACAGAGACCATTTATAAGAGCATGCAGTGACAGGACAAGGGGGAGTGGTTTAGATTAGATATTATGAAGGAGGCAGTGAGGCACTGGCACAGGTTGCCCAGAGAAGCTGCGTATGCCCCATCCCTGGAAGTGTTCAGGACCATGCTGCATGGAGCTCTGAGCAACCTGGTCTAGTGGAAGGTGTCCCTGCCCATGGCAGCGGGGTTGGAATGAGATGATCTTTAAGGTCCCTTCCAACCCAAGCCAGTTTATGATCCTATGATTCTTTCCACTTGCAGAACCTGCACATTCCCAGTCACCCTGGTTCAGGGGTGTCACTGGTCTGCTATGAAACTACCAAGGTCAGGTTGGCTCAAGGTCACACAGCAAACCAAAATCGATTGAAAGACTCAGGAGTCTAACCTTCCAGGTTGTCTTCTCTCTCCCCCTTGTATTATTGTCTTCTAAAGAGCAGTAACAGCCCTAAGTCTATTACAGAATTAACATCTGCCCTGAGTGGTTTGTACTGTAGCAGAAGAAGATGCTTTACTACAGTACTATACACTCATTTTATCTGTTGTGTGTGCACCTGCCCTGTCTCCCCCATGAAAAAAACTAATTCTTACTTTTCTTCATTTTTTTTAAAATTCCTTTTAAGGAATCTCCTGGAGCTTGAGGAACCAGCGCAAATCATAACGGTGGACAGCTGCTCTTTGGTGTGGATGGCTATTTGTATGTATTCACAGGGGATGGAGGGAAAGCTGGAGACCCTTTTGGAAAATTTGGGAATGCTCAAAACAAGTAAGTAGAAGGGCAGGTGAAAGCTTTGAGCTTTCTCACCAAGATACAAAGTTTGGAAAGGCAACATGTGGAAGAACAGTAAGAGTGCTTCCTGAAAGTGCTGGTGTATTTGCAAGTCTGTTCAATGCAGTATTTCAAAAAACGAAATTTTACATTTTGAAAGCCAAGTTGTTTAGAGAAGAGAGACTCTTCTGACTTAAGCAGGTTGCAAGATATACCAGGCATGGATTTATTTCTTTTAGACAGATAAAATTTCCTTTGAAAATGGAAAAGGAGAAGAAGAGAATTTTTGTGTTTTCAGATGACTCTCATGTTGGGATTTCTTTTTCTGTCATTCTCTTTAGGAGTTCTTTGTTGGGGAAAGTCTTGAGGATTGATGTGGATGGAAGAAGCCCTGATGGAAAACCTTACTGCATCCCTCCTGATAACCCATTCGTGTCTGATCCCAAAGCCCGGCCGGAGGTTTATGCCTATGGGGTCAGGAATATGTGGCGTTGTGCAGTGGACAGAGGGGACCCTGTCACAAAAAAGGGAAGAGGGAGGATATTCTGTGGGGATGGGGGGCAGAACAGGTTTGAGGAAATCGACCTCATTGTTAAAGGAGGGAACTACGGCTGGAGAGCAAAGGAGGGGTTTGAATGCTATGACTCAAAGCTTTGCCACAATTCTTCTTTGGGTAAGGAAGAAGTTTTTTATAGAATATTGCTTTATTATATGTGTACTTTTAGTGGATTATAGCACTGTTTTTCTAGTGAAGCTAAATAATCCAGTGTTGTTTGTGAAATGGAGGTTGTTTACTTCTTAAGAACAGAAATCCCTTCTCCCTAGCCCTGCTGTGTTGGTATGAAATGATGCTCTGCTTATTCAGGGAATTCCCTGCCACACACTGCACCTGACAAAGTGTTTTAATTCAAAGCCTGTGCCTTTTGTAGACAGAGTTTTCCCAGTGAAGTCAGGAAGGCAATGGATTTGAGTTAGGTAGACAGTGGTACTGTGTCTTCTTCAGAAGCTCTGAAGCTCTGAGCCATGACTGTGGCCAAGGAGATTGGACCAGACTGATGCTGAGACTCTGAAACAAACCCTGTGCCAGAGGCAGCATGTCCCAGCCAGCAAGGTGCTGCAGCAGAATGCCCAAAAACTGTGCTTGGGGTCTGACTGTGTGTGTGATGGACAAAACTCACTCATTGCCTTTAAAAAAAGAATAGAAATTGGTGGTCTTTGTAAAGCTCTTGGCAAAGCATGGTAGAAGAATTGGGTATTTTTATAATGTTCCCTAAGCTGTTGGATGTAGACACCTGGTTTCAAGGTCATGCAGATCTTCCTGGAACATTTGGGTGGGCAGACAAGTGTAGAGTATGCATTATTGACATTAATGCAGAGAAAAAAATTGAGGACAAGAATAAAATTCTGTGGAATCTGGTAACAGGAGAAAGGGCTGAATTCAATTTTAACATTGCCAGAGGCAGAGACTTTGTTTTACAAGTCTCATGCCATAAAACAGAGGGATGACACTTACTCATGATCTGTGCTGAGAATGTCAGCAAACCCACAAAGATGTTGAGCTAACTTGCAATTTTGATCTTATTCCCTTCTTTAAAAATACTGGAATTGGTGAAGGTGATCCCTGCTAAAATGATTGGTGCAGTCACATACAAGTAAGGTAACACTTCCTGCAGGTTGATACCTTCCTGCATTGCTTCTTTATGCAGAGAATCTTGGTTTTGTGTGTTATAGAGAGCTCCTTAAAGCCCCTGGGTCTGTTCTGTCCTAGAGTAAATTACTGAATTACCACTGAAATTTCACTGTGTGCTTTATTAAACTGTATTGGTCCTTCCAGTAATTTTTTACCTGTCAGTGTCATTTAGCAGCTGCTTTTTGATGCTCCCTGGAAGTGAATTTCCTCACTTTTTATTTCTCTGTGTTTGACAGATGACATTCTGCCAATATTCGTGTATGGCCGCAGTGTGGGGAAGTCAGTTACTGGAGGCTTTGTCTACAGGGGATGTGAATCACCCAATCTGAATGGCCTTTATATTTTTGGTGATTTCATGAACGGGTGAGACTAATTCTTTCCTCTGCAGCTCCCATTTAGTACCCTTGTCTTACTTGTTTGGGCAAGTGAGTGTATCAGAGCATCTCAAAACCTTTTGAGCTGGAGTAAATGAGAATCTCTCATGTCTGTGTATTGGATTGTTTGACCATTACAACAACATTTTTGTTGGAATCTAAACTTCCCCCATTTCAGAATCCTTAGGATAAGTTTGCTTTTGTTCAGGTCTATTTCTCCAAAAGCCAGCCAGCAGTCACAGTCTTCACTCACTACTTTTTTTGTTTCAGTAATGCATGATTTTGCCAGGAGCTAATTTTGATACTGGAGACATAAAACACAGGGTTTTATTTTTCATTTAGTTGACTTATGGCTTTACAGGAAGATGAGAAGACAAATAAGTGGAAGAAGCAGGATATCTGCATTGGCAGCACAACAGCTTGTGCTTTCCCTGGAATGATCAGTTCTTACAGCAAATTCATCATTTCATTTGCTGAGGATGAAGCAGGTGGGTATTGTCCTGGCCACACCTTCATCGGAAACTGTGTTGTCAGTTCTCTGCTGTAGGGAAAATGTGGAGCATTCTGTGGTTCCCAAGGTGTGACTGGAGGAGAGCAGGCACTGCAGGCAGGTTTGTGGCCGGCTCAGCACGGCACTTAGGGTTGGTCTGTGGCTCAGGGAGGTCTCCTTCCCTGGGAGGCTATTGCACACCAGCTTGAGGGAGTGCTCAGGAGACAGATGCTCATGTGAAACATTCCTTTTGTTGGTTTTTTGTGCTATCCATTAATCAAAGGACCATATCAATGCAGTTCACTTTTTCACTGTACCAGCTCATCCTTGCTTGAGTTCTTACAGCTTACCTGAATTTCTCCTGCTTCCTATGAATTCCTCAGTCTTATTCACAATAACAGCACTTCACACTGTGGGTTATAGACCAAGGCTTTATTTGGGCACCAGGAAAGCCACTTATTTTAAAATTTAGTGTAAAGGCCTCAGCACATGGGATGCTCACAATGACAGATGTCTCACCAAGGTGGAGGTACCAATGCACACTTTGCTCACTTTTCTACAGCCTCCTGACAGAGTGATGTAATGCAGAAAGCAGCTGTGAGTTTTTGGAGAACACAAGTGTCCTTTAGTGAGCTCTCATGCTTCACCATTCAGCAGAAGAGAGATTTGCTTGCCATGAAAAGATCCTAGGTTTTCTGCCTAGCATTTTCTGTCAAAGCTGCATGGAGGTGCAGGCTTTGTTGTGAAATGTGTACAATTTTTAGCTGTTCTAATAACACGTGGAGTGAGTGGATGTTAAATGTCTCTTCTCCTTGTGGTCTTTTTGGAAACCAACATGGTGTTATGTGGTTTGAAAGACAACAACAGCTTTGCCTCTTGCAAGATACTCTGATTTCCCTGGATATTGTTCTAGTGGGTGCTGAAGGGAAGGCATGAGGAGCAGTTATCTTCCACTGCTACCATACAGAAATAAGAAGCTTCTGTCTCCCATGGATTTGCCAATGTAGCTCTTGTTGAATCTTTTTCTTTTTGATATGACTGAGATGACTATATATTTCTTGTGTGGTCTTCCCCTCTATTTGTAGCTTCTGGCTGCTTTTTTGGTACAAACAAGTTTTTAAAAATCCATATTTATACAGAGGAAAGTAACCTTTAGGAGAGCCACAGACATGAGGTAATGAAGATCCTGCTCAGGCACTCTGCCTGACTGAGAGCTGCTGGTTTTGTGTGGAACCTGCTGCAGCCAGGAGGTCCTTTGGTGTCTGTGGGAGCCCACCTTCACAGACCAGGGTGAGAACAAGGCTATTGCCTGGACACAAGGCACAGCTGTGGGCGTAACTGAAGGGGTTTGCTTTTCTGAACACATGAATTAGGGAAGAGCCAGGTAAGAGGGGGAAATGAAGAACTGGAATTCAGCTTGGGCATTTGAATCTAAGATCAATTTTCTTTTTTCACTTCCATTTAGGTGAGCTGTATTTTATGTCTACTTCTTATCCCAGTGCCTATGCACCACACGGATCGCTCTACAAGCTTATTGATCCTGCAAGGTTTGTATATAAAGATGGATTTCCACGCCAAGTGCTTCTATATTCACCTTACACTCTCCAGCCATCACAGTAAAAGAATGCTATGTACTACTGATACATAACACCACTGACATTTGCTTCCTGTCCTTGGGTTTTGTTCATCCACTGTACATCTGGTGCAACTTCAGTCAGTTTGAGTGAATTTGTTCCTCACTCATTGTATCTGTGCACACAGAAACATGAAATAGAGTTCAAGTATCTTGAAGATCTGAGAGAGTTAAGGATTAAAAGAATGTCTCCTTGGTTACATATATCAATTATAGAACAGTAATGTTTTTAAAATGACAGTCCATATCCTTCAGGATCATTACATCAAATATATACGATGCACTTTAATATAAATCAATAAATTGCACTACAGAGTTTAGTTTTCTTCACAAAGATGAGTGAAACCTGGTGGTTTATGCGATGTTCAAATAATAACTGGACCCTGAACCTGAGTTTTTCCAAGCAAAATGTTTTTTCCCCTATTAAGCAGTTATCCCTGCTAATGTCTGTTTTCACAATAATAAGCACACTTGTGTAATTTTTCCCCTCCCAAGCTTTTGGATCTTGTTAAAAAGCATTAAATGAGTTGCAAATCACTTTGTAAAGTAGACACAGTACAAATGTGTCTGTGCTGTTGCAGAGACCTTGAATACTAGCAAAATGAAGAAAACAAGTTGTTTTCTTGTGAACTCAAGCTCTGTACCAAGGTGATGGGAATAGAACTTGAGTTTTTTACTTGCTATATCTGCCAGGAAGCTTTTGAACTGCATCAACTATGGGTGACCAAAATGTAATATTCTCAACCAAAAATACATATATATTTGTGAGCTTGCATAAACATCAAGAGCTTGAGCATAGTCTATATCTCAAAAAAACAAACAAACAAAAAACCCTGTAGTCTCTATGCCATTCCTTAATGCACCACAAATACCCTGTGCTTTTGAATTTTCATGTCCATCACTCCTAGAGCAGGACCAGGCACTTACAACCTTGGCTCTTAGGAATTTATTCCTGTATTTTCCTGTTGCCCTTGTTTACCTCAGCCCGGATGCTGCTGCGTCAGCTCTGCCCTGGTCTGTTTGCATTTCGCAGGCGTGCCCAGGGTGTGCAGAGCACTCCTCTGGAGCATGAGCGGGCTCTGGAGACACCTCCAGCTCCTGGGGTGACTCGGCTCGTCTCCTGAACCTCTCTCCTTTGCATTTTAAGGCTGTGTACAGGATTCTTCCTTTCTGTCTCTCTGGACAAGGGGTTTCTCTGCTGGGCGTGGTCCCAGGCAGCGCATCCAGCATTCCCTGCCTCCCGCCCGCACGGCAGGAAGGGCACTGGCACGGCCAACAAGCCGCACCAACTCCCGCTTTCAAAACATCGCCAGGGCCACTGCCATGTGCTTGATGGCAACTCAGATTTCCCGAGGAACCTGCCAGGAAAACTGATGGCAGCAGTGTCGTTTGTGCCCAGTTCAGCTTGGCTCTCCAGCAGTACTCCTGGAGACAGGAGAGGGGCACCAAATTCCTTCAGTCATGTGCAAGAGAAAAAGAGAAAGTAATTTAAAAATGAGAGAGAAGAGAGATGGACGGGGTAAAAAACCACACACCAGCCCACCAAAAATCCCAACTATCAATGCCAACAATCGTGCTTTAGTAACTTATTTTTCTTTTAAATTGAAATGGTGTGGAAAAAGCACTTAGCATTTGCCGCTGTCTGAGGCTGAAAGTTAATCACAAGAAAATGTGGTGCCTTAGGACATGCTTTGCTTTGCTCTGTGCTGCTAAGCATGCCAAATTGGAAGAACCTGTTCTTATTTGTCCTTCAGCAGTTCCCTTGATGGGTAACAGAAAACACAGGTGTGTTGTGCTTCTTTGTACCCCTCCTCCCATCATTTAATGTGCAACATCTTTACCTGGGGGGAAATTTTTCTTTTTTTTTTTTTTTTTTTTTTTTTGGTGGGAGGTTGTCAAGGAACAGCAGGAGAGGAGCACAGACACATTTCTTTGCAGTTATTGCTCCCTCCCTCCTTGTCTGTTCCTTTCCTTTCTCACCCCTCTCACTGCAGCACCATGTGGTATCCAAGGAAAACCCCACTAACCAGCTGCTGTTGGGGCAGGGATTTTATGGCTTGCAGCACTGTGTCAGGCTCTTGAATCCCACCTGTGCTGCATTCCAGGTGTCTAAAATGCTTTCATGCCTCTTCCACCAGAGGCAAATGACAACAGGGGATTGACATGTGCCTATGGAATAAACAAACTTCCCTAACAATTTCTCAGAGGTCTGCATTTGGCTTTCTGTTTTGCAAGGAGAGCTCCACCTGGGAAGTGTAAATACAAGCCTGTTCCAGTGAAAACAAAGAGCAAGTGGATACCATTTGTTCCACGTGCAAGTAAGTGGTCAGGCTTTGGTTTTACTGAGAACAAAACATATACATACAGTTAGAGGCCTGTGACTGAAATCTTTAGCAGTCTTAAAAACTGAAGCACTGGACAGGAGCAATCCTGAAGTCTGGTTATCACATTTATGTGTGCTCCTTCCATCTACTTGATGCCATGCTTTTGCTTAATCCCAGTCTCTGTTTTTATTTTCCCTAAGTTTTGCCAAGTAATAGTGTAAATAGGCATCATAAGGGAACTGATGACTTTGATTCAGGCACTGGATGAGGTGTGGGAAATTCTGAGCACCTGTCCCTGGCTGTGAGACAAGCTCCTTGAATCAAATAATCCCTTCCTCTGTATGTTTGGGTGGAGTCAATATTCCTTCTTGCTAGCTGCCTTCTGTCTTAAAGTCCCATGCAGCATAGAGCACAAGTTACATCTTGAGTAGAAATGGTGTTTAGCAAGTTGAGGTTATCTTGCCTGGGATTTCCAGATATTAGTGTAAAATGAAAAATTCATATTGTTAAGTCTGCTGGAAAAGTGTTCAAGGTTTCATCATATTCTGTCTGGAAGTAATTTTCTTTAAATATACATTTTTTAATTTCTAAAATTAATACTTTTATTTTCAAGAAAAAACAAGGGTCTTTTGATAGAAGAAGAGAGGTTTATAGTGTGCATTTCTTTTATTATTTCAGCTGCTTTTCTTGACTGTAGCTCTTAATAAAGGTTTCTATCAGTCATATTCATATCTCTGAATTAGCCTTTTCCCTTAAAGCGGGGATGCTGAATCATCTTAATTACTTTCCTCAGAGACTGTCCTTGAGCTACTAAATGAACCTTCAACAACCCATCCGCCAAATAAATCTTCTACCCTCACTGTAGCCATCCCAAGAGTTTCTTCTAAGAAAGGAAAAAAGACCCCATCCACCAAAATAAAGGCACCAGCAGGAAAACCAGCTCCATCTAGTAAAGGGAGACAGGGAGTCAAAGCTGAGGCTAATCATCCCAAGCCAAGGCAGGGAGAGAAGGTTGCCCACAACTCCAGAACTGCACCAGCACCACCTTTGCCAAAAAAGAAGATCTCCCATGTAGCCAGAACCAAGAAGGTTCTTCCAAAGAAAGCAGCACTAGCTAAGGGCAAACGGCAGAAGAGGAGGAAGAAGCAGCTTTTGAAGCTCAGTGATGTCCCAGAAAAAGCAAGTCACTTATAAGAGGATGAAACAAAGGTGTTAAATAATGACCAAATAAAAGAGAATTCGGCTGACTTGCTATGCAGTGCTCCCGGGTGTGCCTTCATTAATGGCAGTGTTAGCAGCCTCTACATATGTTCTATTAAACCTTAACAGCACCAGCTTCCTAATATTAACTTTGCAAATCCTGCTGTGATTTTCTCTTCTGATTTCAGTTGTTATGAGAATCTGTGAATCTGTGATGGACATTCCCTGCCAAGATTTGGCTGTGTATGACTGTCTAATAAATCCAAGTGCCTCTAAATTTCAGGACTTTCCTCTTTTATTGAAGAACATGGAATGGGCATGCCAGTGAC
>VZRZ01006678.1:477075-490488 GCA_013398175.1 Climacteris rufus | reverse complement strand
TTTTTTTTTTTTTTTTATGTCCTTTAACTGAAATGCAATGAAAAGTGCATTTCAAGAGTAGTTGTCTTTCAGACAATGAAATTACATTTTTTTTTAAGGAGGGCCACTAAGATGCTCGAAGGCTGGAGCACCTCTCCTATGAAGACAGACTGAGAGAATTGTGGTTATTCAGCCTGCAGAAGAGAAGGCTCCAAGGAGACCTCACAACAACCCTCTAGTCCCCAAAGGAGTCCTACAAGAAAGCCAGAGAGGGAGTTTTTTACACGGGTATGTAGAGACAGGACAAGAGGCAGTGGCTTCAAACTGACAGGTGAGAAGTTTAGATTAAATATTTGGAAGAAATTCTTCTCTGTGAGGGTGATGAGACACTGGAAAAGGTTGCCCAGAGAAGCGGTGGATCCCCATCCCTCGAGGTGTTCCGTCAGGTTCGATGGAGCTCTGAGCAACCTGGTCTAGTGGAAGGTGTCCCTGTCCACGGCATGGGGTTGGAACTGGATGATCTGTAGGGTCCCTTCCAACCCAAACCATTCTATTTATATTTTTTCAAGGTACGAATGCCCTGCAGGTGCCATGGGATCCAGCAAGGGCTGGAAATGTTCAGCCAATCTGAAACGCAAAATCAAAGCACCAGAAGCCAAGCAACCTCCCCCAAAACCGCAGGTTCCAGCCGAGCGAGGGGCTGGAACCATCCTGTGGCTTCAGAGCCCGCTCAGATCCAGGAAAATGATTTGTTTGGGGAGCGGCACGGATCTTCCACTCCTGCCGGCGGGGGCAGCCGAACCCAGGACATCATTTTGCAGTTTCAAGGCCACGTTTGTCTCCCACCGCCGCCCCCTGGAGGTGCCGTGCCGGGATGCAAATGGGAGCGAGCCCTTCCCGCCCGCTCTCCCCGAAACCGCTCGGCTTGGTCGAGGGAGAAATAACAATGGAAAAGGCAGGAAAAAAACGCCGAGGCCCCAGCGAGGATCGAACTCGCGACCCCTGGTTTACAAGACCAGTGCTCTAACCACTGAGCTATGGAGCCACCTATCACTTCCAGCCCTGCCGATGGCTCCTGTCCCTGTCCCGCGCCGCCTCCCGCGCTCTGCCCGGGCCCGTGGAGCCTCAGCGCCCGGGGCGCGGCCCTGGCACCCCCTGGGAGCCGCCTCTGGGCGCTCCACCCGCGGCACCGCCGGCGCCGAATTCGCCTCTGCAGCTCCCCGCGTCCTCCACGGGAAACGCTGCTCTCGGCGCGGGAGGGTGAATCCAGGTCCCGGCCCAGCCCTGCGGCGTTGCCTGCGGGTGACCGGGGGGCCCTCCCCGCCTTTGTGAGGGGCGGGCGCAACTGGCGCGGGTTGAGGGTGGAGGTGCCTTGCTGAGCAGAGTGTCGGTGGCACACCGAGAGGATTGCTCCCAGGAGCCATTCCCGGTTCCCCCGACCACCCAGCAGAGCCCCCGCCATGCTGTGAGGGAGGGAACAGGCGCTCCCTGTCCGGGTTTTGGGATGTAAGGCTGCACAACACCTGTGATGCCTTAGGATTTTAGTTTTTATATTTTTCGTACATTTGTAATCCTGCAATAATTTAGTGTGTAACTCTAAACTCCATATAGACTGCTAGCTACTGTTTTCCCATCTTGGTTAGACAAAACTGTTTGTCTCCAGGTCTGAGACCCAAGGACGCCTTACTGTCTCAGGCCCCAGGAAATTTGAACGAAAGTTCAGACACTGGGGGAGGAAACTGGGGGTAAATTACTTCATTACCTGAAGCTGTAAGTGGAAGATTAAACCCCAATATGCTAATGTACCAAACTTATAAAAGTATGAAATCCCATGACCCATCGTGCCTTTTGGGTGAAGCCCCTGGGCGGGGCTCTGTCTGCCCTAAATGTACCTGAAGGCCCTTCATAAATAAAATTGCTTTTTACTCTCCTAATTTCATGTGGCATCTGTTTTTAGGTAGTAACAGATAAGGCATCACCTGGTTTTGTGCAGAGTGAAGAGAGTCTATTCAGGTAGATGATGAGCAGCTCAGTGTTGTAATTCTCCTCAGGTTTTGTGAAATAATTGTTGCAGAAAAGCGGGTTTAACTCCTGCCAATAAACACAAGCCTCCTTTGGCTGGGGTATGGACCCAACAGCAAGAAAGGCGCTGTGTAGCTTTCATTTCCCTCTTGGTTTTTACTGAGCCAGGAAGCTTGAAGCCATTTGAGGATTTTCTCCTTTTCTTTGCATAAAAGAAGCAGTCTGTCACATGCAGCCCTGCTCCATGACAGCTTAGGTGAAGGTGGGAAGGTGAGCTGTGGAGAGGAAATGGAGAGACACCACTGTGGAGCAATAAATCCGAGCAGTTCTGCTGCACGCCGGAGTCACATTCTAGAAAAGCTGACATGATTTGCTGGGTGCAAGCCTCAGGCTGTGTGTGAGCAAAAGTAAAGCTCCCTGAAATGAGAATAGACAGAAAAGCTGCATTAAGGAGCTAAAGACCTTTCATCCATCCCACACTCCACAAATCATGAAGTAGGTCAACTTCCTTTTTTTTTTTTTTCCCTTTAGTTTTTATTTCACCTTCTCTTTAAATGGATATGATCTCTGTGGACAAACTGGATCAGTTCTGGTGAACTCTGCCTTGTTGTTTATGTAAGACACTAAAATTACTTTGAAATATCTGCTTTTGACCTCTAATGTGGCAGCTGATAAATTCATGAAGTTTCACCTTTCTCTGGATGCTTTTTTTCCCCTTTCCTTTGAAGATAGTGACTCTTTAGAGTGAGTATAGCTCTTCTAAAGAGGGTTAAAATGTCTGTGGTGAGTGTTCTGCTAATGCCTCTGGGAACTGAAATATAAGCATGGCTTGTTTTATAACCTTAGAGTAGTCAGGAGCAGAATTGTCTTAGACTTTTCATGTTAAAAGACAAACCTACCTTCATCAGTCTAACACAGCTGAGCAGCAGGGCAAGATGTATTCTGGGAACAGAACAGTGTTGAAATAAGTTTTCTGTGATAACATGGCTACCTGCCACTATTGGGCTTTTAAACTTAGGTGCAAATCTGTAACTGTTGTGATTGCCCTGCTTCCAGAGGCCTTTGGCTGCCTGCTGAGAGCTCCCTGCAAGGTGGGCTACACTTCAAGTGCTGTGTAGCAGAGTGTTTCTTATTCAGACAGCCTGGGTGGGATTCGGGAGGTGTGGTGGTGGTAGCACGCTATCAGTAAGACCCTGACTTCTCTTTGTAATGAAAATGAGGAAATGAGACACTTCTGGCGTGTGATTCACCTCACCTGATTTTGAGTCTCTACAATAAATCATCCTATTCATGGTCTAGAGGTGCCTGTTCCTCAGCTGGCTGTGAAGGGAGTTCATGCAGCCTTCACAGCAACTTCCCCGGCTTCTGGTATAAAGGGGAACTGTTAATGGAAACATCACTGCAGGTTTTTCTTCTGATTGTTTTATCTAGTTCTAGCTCATGTTTTGTATCCAATGTCTCAAAGACAAGTGGATCATTCCTGTGTAATGTGAAGAGCAATGATTTTTCAAAGAATTGGTGGATCTGAACTGCAGAACAAAGTCTAAAGAAGACTATGATTCTTTCTGCAGTTAGACCCACACAGATGTGAAAATAAAGTATTTAAATAAAATACCTCTCTAGGCTGCTGTTCGTGGCTGTTGAAAGCCACTAGGTGGAACCTAAGGACTGCATCAAAAGATTAGGAAAATGCTTTTAAGACTTCAGATGCTGAAAAGAGTGATTTTTTTACCACATAGATGTTTAAGAAAGATCTGTAGGACGATTTAGCTTTAAAGAGGTGCCAAAAGTGTAGGTTTATATGTGCTCGCTAAAATTTCTTCTCTAGTCAAGACCAAGCATCAAGCTAGAAAATAGGGCGGCCAGTGTAAGGATAGGTGTAGTCTTGCTCAGTCTAGACCAAGGCTGTCATTAAAAAATGAATTATTTATTCTTGATTAGCTCCCTGACTGTCCCTAACAGCCCCACTGGAGAAATGTGTGTTTAACCCTGTGTAAAGCTGGTGTCAGCCCACAGATGTCACCCATGCTGCTGTGAGTTGATACTTGTCTCATGAAGCACTGTGAGATAATCTCATGCATAATTCCATGACCTTATTGCCATATCTTGCATTCAGGAGAAACCAAAGGAATGACTCTTCAGACAGCTGGCTCATGAATTATCCCTGGAAATTCTCTTAGACTACTGTATTTTCTTTTCCAAACTCCTTTGTCTGGCTTACCACCCAGTTCCCTGCTGGACTCAGTTTCACTGGTGTTTCACAGGGTTTGGTTCTTGGTTGTACAAACCAGTTTTGGGCTGCAATATGAAATAAAAAGCAGCCAGTGTCTCCTCTGCAGACACCGTGTTTCTCCTAACAGGTTGTCATGGCTTGCCTATCCTTGTCCTCCACCCATCTGATTTTCTGTGTCCCAGGGGAAGCCTATAGTGCCCCTGAGATTATCCCAGCAGAAGTAAAGATCAGCAAAACTGGCATGCTTGCCTTTCCTTGTTAACCTCTGGGAGAAAGGAATTGCAGCTTCAGTGGTCTGGTGAAATGAGATGTTCTGTGGGTTTTATGTGTTTGACAGGTTCAGCGCTGTTGGGTTTGTTTCTTAAACTGTGGTAACTTAAAGGTGTCTGAGTTTAATGTAATTCATTTTAATTGGCAAGTGCTGATGAAATACTGTGTCTTGTGCAAATGCAAGGGTTTTTTTAAGTAAAATGTTATTAAAATCCGGGGAACACTTCCTGCTGATTTTGGGTGGCTTTTGGAGGCATTCCTTGGTGTATTTTAGGCATGTAATGATCTCAATATGTGGTTGAGACCTGCCTTCTCTTCTGGATATGAAGCTTTCTAAATCCTGTTTGATTGAGATGTGCCTCAGGAAATGTCCTGTGCTTCTGCAGTTCAGACCAAATCAATCCTTTGAAAAATCACTGCTATTCACATTACACAGGAATGATCCACTTGTCTTTGAGACATTGGATACAAAACATGAGCTAGAATGAGATAAAAAAAAACCAGAAGAAATAACCTGCTGTGATATTTCCACTAGCAATTCCCATTTTTAACAGAAGCTGGGGAAGTTGCTGTGGAGGCTCTTTCCAGGTTTTAGCTTGTGCACTGCTTGCACAATCCCTACTCCAAAGCAGCATGAGAAGAGAACGGGATACTCTGGAAAGAGAAAACAAAGTAAGAACATCTGTGAAATTGCTGAGAGGGGATATCCAGGATATTCAGCCTGCCACAGAGTACAGAGAACAAGCAGCCTACTTCACACACCATACTCAGTGGGACTTAGCTCCCACACTGCACCCAGTGGCAGAGATGACAAAGCCATCTAGTACAGGCAAAAGGGTCTGGAAAGTTTGATAGGAAGCAGCTTTTAATCAAATCAAATAAAAAATATGTATATAACTCAGCACAGTAGTGAAAAAACAAAGTATATTTTATTCTAGCTTTAGAAAATGAAAATGCCTATATTTAAAATAGAAAGAGGCATAGTTTTGAGATTTAAAAGGGAAAAATAGTCAGTAGGAAATAGCTGTGCCAGAACTGTGCATGTGCTGGTCAGTCTGTCACTAAACATGTGTGTTTATGTCTGTGTATGTCATACTTGTGCTGCTGAGCAGCATGTAGACCAGTGCTCTCCCTCTCTGGAGATGACAACCTGAAGGTCTCTGTTCAGCTGTTGGTTTCAAAAAAGTGCAGGAATGTAAGGACCATCTCTGAGGCTGTAAATCCTCTTAGATTTGTCTAAAGCCAGGTAGCAGGTTTGAAGGTTATTTGGGAGAGGAGTTGGTAACCTGTATGGTTGCATGAACCCTTTTCCAAAGAAAAGCAGGCTAAAATTGTACTGATCATGTTTTCCAAGCAAGATCTTAAAATTTTTTGGAAAACAGATGATTGGGGAATGAGTGTGAGGCAGAGAAACCAGGAGATACAGTGTCCCCATCCTTACTCCAGTATGGATTCTGCTACTTAACTCTGTGCCCTGTTCCCATAGGTGCCCAGCACTTCCCTCACAGCTTCCCAAAGGGATGGTAAGTTTGTTGGTAGCATAAATGCAAAGTCTTATTCTTATCAGTGTAAAAACAGACTTGGGATATTTCAAGTGGGCTGTAATGGAATAAAAATGTAGCAACAGGATGGCTCAAAATAACCATCAGAACCCTTGTTTTAAATAAAACCTTTTGGGATGGTTTCTTCCAGGGAGCTGTAAAGCTATAGGTACAAAGTTCCTTTTGCAACCTGGTGTGCGGTAGGGAAATGGGAATGTGTCCCAGCACGGTCAGCACTGCTGTAGATGGGAAGCTGTTGTCTCAGCCATGGCCTGTTTGCAAGGGATTGAATACCTGGCTCCATTGGGGATGCAGCTACCCAAGCGAGACACAAGTGTGTGGGTCTGCTCTGGGTTTCAGTTACTGGGAAAGGCAGAATAAAAGACCTGTCACAACTATTAGGCACCTCCCTCAAGTGCTCACGTTCCCTTTCCTGTGAAACACAGCCAAGTCCCAAAGGCAGACAGTCTCTACGCTAATTGAGGAACAATTTTTGTTCTGAGGCTTTTTGTTCTGAAGCTCTCTTAATGTAGATGGAGGAAAGATGCATGTATAATAAATATTACATAAACTATGAAAGGCCAACTGTTGCTCCAGATACATCAGTATGTCCAGTGCTGGACATGATAGCTGGAACTGGGTGATTTGTATTTTTGACTCCTGGGAAAAGCAAATGAACTGAAAACACTTTTTTGTTCCCAGCTCTATTTCTAATTTTGCCATATGTTAGCTGCTACAGACAACAGTGTGTGGGTTAGAGACACACAAGTGTTGTTCTCTGGGGCAGTTAGTTCAGAATATCCTGCCCTATTTCCTTAAGTGCCTGGGAAGAGCTGTGCCCTGAGCTCCAGATGTTCGGAGAGCTGCCCTTGTCGCCTTGGGATGGGCAGCCAGAGGAATGACTGAGACCAAGTGTTTGATTGCCCAGGTAGGGTTGGTGGCCCCTGGACACCGAATGGGAATTTACAGCTTCCCTTCCCTATTTTTAGGGTTAATCTGGATGGACTTGCAGGCCCTGTCTACACAGGCCTGTCGGTGGTTCTGTGGATGAGGTGTGTTGCTCAGCAGCTCTGCTGTTCTCTCCCAATAGAACACTTACTGGGCTGGGCCAGTGTGTGCTACAGAACAAACTGAATTGAAAAGTGTGATTCTGCTCCCAGCCTTATCCTAGTAATTGGTAGAAACCCCTCCTCCCAAAGGTGCTGCTGTGGATCTTTTCTGAACCACATTTGGAAAGTTTTGAAGGCTAACTTTTGAGTGATCAGCTCCTCTTCTGACACTGTTTCCATGAGCCTGCCCACTGAGCATGGAAAATCTCAGCTCCTTGAGTTTTAGGCAGGCGTTAACGTTTCGGAGTATGCTTTGACTGTCAAAGTATTGTCAGGCTTTCCAAGTGGTAACTGGGTGTTTCCAAGTCCCTTCTTTGCTTTTGAAGGACCACACTCCCTGCAGACCCTTGAACATCCTTTCTTCTGAGTAACCTTGGACCCACAGTTCAGCTTTTTGATTGGGTTTGTGCCTCTTTTGCCATTTTTCCTGGTTGGATTGGTTTGGAAATACTGAGGGTACAGTCTTCCTGAGGGTACTATCTGTTTTCTTTGGCTTTCCCAAAGGTAATGCATCATGCAGCACTGAACGTGAGTGGGAAGAGAATGAATAAAAATGTTTTGACTCTTGAGGATTTGGATTAAGCTTTGTGTAAAGCTGTTGTTTTGAGGTTTGTGTCTGTTCAATTAGCTCACTGTATAGTAGGGCACTTGTATCTGTGACTGAGGTCCTGGCTAGCCAGTGCAGACTCAGGCAGGTGATACTACATCCTTCAGACACTGGCATCCAGTCTGCACTCTAATGGCTTTGACAAATCCCCTCAAGCAGGATTGTCAAGCTGACTCCATGATCAAATATGTCCAAGAGCGTTAAAAGCACCACCGGGAATCTCAAACGGGACTGATGTGATTAGATCACATCTGCATGAGGGGATAAATTGTTCTTGAGTGTAGTTCACAAATCAGAACATCAGACTGCTGTAATCAAACTCCAAGTGAGCCTCTCTGTAGGGCATCAGTATCAGCAGCTGCTCTTCATACATGACAGGTCTCTTTCAAAGCTTATACATGCCTGATAATTCTTCTCCTAACTAAAATTTAATTGAAGGATGCCTCAACCTGCCATAGGGTAAAGAAGGTAGCTTAAGCATCTTAATTCACTTAGGTAACTGATCCATTAATGCTCCTCGTGTTAGGCTTGTCCTGATCTACTGTGCTATTATGTGAGTGTCTTGCCTACAGAGGACTCAGTTCTGGTGACCTTTCTATTGGTGCAACCCTAGGCAAAAACTTACTGAAAATGCCACTTACTTTTTGCTTAATTGTGGCTGTTCTTTTGGTTGAAGCAATTCTAGCAGTGTCATAAATCAGGACAGTGGTGGATTGTTGCTTTCCTGTGAAAAAATACAAATTAACTTTGCATTTAGTTTTGCAGTTAAAGCAGAGTTGTTTCAAGATTGAAGCCACTATTGCTCATTAATATGCACCAGAAGATTGGGACTGGGAAATTTCTCTTTCAGACAGTTCTGGACAAAAAATTAATGTTCATATCTTCAAGTAAACAAAAGGTGATCCATTCCTATTTATGGTAAATGAATAAGTACATATGAAGGATAAACCCTAAAAAAAGACATGCTTTTAAAGACTGATGCAGCTATTGTAGTTTTATAGAACAAGTGAATGAAAACTTGTTTGGATTCTTCCCAGAATAAATATAGACACTTCTAAAGTCCTTTGGAGAACAAAAAAAAAAGCAGCAGTAATGCAGAAGCACTGGTTTAATCTCCAGTCCACCAGATAGTTTTGCACTAGTGTGGAGTGCATTTGGTCGGTCTTAAACTGTTCTATGCTTCACATACATGTTTAACATTTGGAGAGCTTGAACACGTCTACAAAAGAAGCGTTGAGAGGCCCATATTATTTTTGGTGCACAAAGGTGAGAAGGAAAGGCAAAGAAGTTTGGGTTTGCTTGTACCCAGCCTCTTAGAGATGTCTTTGGGCTGAGAGTTCTCTGTAAAGAGAATTCCTGGTATATATTGTGGGACCTCTGGAAAATAGATAGTAATAAATACATCATTTTATGTGGAAGATGGATAATTCAGTGCCTAAGAATGTGAACTGGAGAATAAATCAGTGCAGAGAGACTTTCTGTTCTTTGGTGTTCATTTCTCCTTTTTCTTTCCCCAGTGGACGTTCCTCAGCAGTCCCAGCAAAGGGATGTTTTTACAAATATCCTGCTGAAATACTCAGATCTTGCTGTGTTTCCTCATGGGAATTGAGAGTTGCAGGGCAGAAGTTGCATCGTCACAGCTCATGTGTAAAGCAGCAAGTAGCAAGTCAAGGTAATTTCCAGACTAAGTTGTTGTTTGTAGCAGAACCAATGGTCACTTCTAAATCACCCTGACGTGCTTAGTGAGAAGTAATAGCACAGTGCTGTCTCCTCTGAACTCCTGAATTTACTGTGATAATTGTACAACATGAATCTCAGTTTGAGATAATCTCCAGTTGCCTCTTCCATTTTCATTTTACGCCTGCTCGCCCTGTAATGACCCCCTTTAGACTGCTACTTTTATAAATCTTTGTCAAAAAGGGTCACTGGGTTTGAGGGAAAGGAGAAAAAACTGTGAACAAAAAGAAGTCTAATATGCTTTCTCCACTAGATGCTGTGCCAGAGGTAGGTTTGCTTGTTCTAGTCTGATTTAGCTAGTGCAGATGTCACTGCTAAATACATAAACTAAATACAGTCTACCAGGGGTTTGTAATTAGTTTGTTTACAGAAACACTTACAGGAACAATTTGGTTCAGCAAGAGCTGATCAATCAAAGTTCAGCTGAAGAAACCCTAGAGAGACCCTTTGTTTCCACCTGACCTGCTGGGGGACAGATTAGAAAATATTGTTAACAGCAGCAGCTATTGGCTGCTGCCATGTGTGTTTAGTGTCCTTAGCCCCTGTTTGGGGGAAGCAGGGAGGGACTGCTTTTTCCAGCTTAGTTGTAATGCTACTTCTTTAACAAATGCACCTTGCCAGGGGAAAAAAAACACTATGAGCTTATCAGTCTAATAAACTTGAAGATGATGTAGATGAAAATCCCAAAGCCCTTGGGCTCTGACCACAGCATTGTTTAGATAAATTGGCAGAGCCTGAAAACCTTTACCTCATGCTTCTGACCTCAGGTTATTGCCTTAAATGCCTTCTCCAGGGGTATATTACTGGGATGCCTGTATTTACGGCTTATCCCGGTAATCAGTCGAGACGCAGAATTAATGAGAGCTGGAGTCCGAATGTTCAGAGCAAGGGCGGAAAGGGGGGAAACCCCTTTTGTTTAATTCTTATATACACTTTTAGAAATCACAGATCATTGGAGAAAGTTAACACTTCCGTCTCTAACTATATTGGTTACAAGAAGTGTCCGTCAAAGGGATCTGTGTCCATGGGAAAGGAATGTAAAAAGATAATTTTTACAACAACATAGCTATGTTTACAGAAATCGTCCTTGAGACTGTCTAACAGAGAAAACTAGCTATTTTACAGTGAAAAATGGGCAACATCGGTAGTTTTCCCAGTTCCCATTTTAGCATCCCTCTAGTGGTGCAACTGAAGGAAGGTCAAAGGTTGTGTTCTTTTGAGTGTTGCTTGTTAAAGGAGCATCAGTGAGACTGATAAGTGTCCTGTGGATCAGTGTGTTGTGGCCCAGCCAGGCTGGAATGACGTGTAGATGTTGTTTCTGGTAAGTGGTACCCAAATACAGCCTCAGAGGTGGAAATGGTGTTTTCAGGAGTGTGTGGTCCCCATCTACCTGTTTTTGATGCTGTATCAGTTTTACCCGTGCTGGTGGGCACTGCCAGGTGCAAGCAGTTCCAGATTCATCGTATCGGTCCTCACCAGTGGAAGGCAACAATGCATTGTCCTTGAGGAAGCTTCTTCCTCAAGTGCTCCTTATGCTTGGACGTAGCTGTCAGACTTTGGATGATCACCTGGTGTGACAGTGGCTGCCTTGCAGGTCCCTGTGGGCATACCCTACATTCTGGGTGCCTGTGACAGGCACAGGTGAAGGTACTTTGTACTCTTGGCAACGTGACAGGTTGAGCTTCACCAAGATTTTACGGCTGATCGTGAGTTCAACTAGTCTCTGCATTAGAGACAGAACTGTGGTACATCCAGTTGATGTGCTATGTGGAGGATGAGCAATTGACATAAGTTGCATAGCAGGTCAGTGTAGAAGTGAAGGACATAGAACAGCTTCCTTCTAGGAGCAACTCAGAGCATGTTGTGTACCCATGTACGTATGGTCCACCCTGTAAAGCCCAGATCCTGCCTTATACTGTGCTGTTCTGATCCATGCTAGATGATAGTCTGTACCTATGACAATCTAAACCAATGATTTTACATGACATTTTGAGCCATATAATTCAGAACAGGACATTCTTTTGAGGTGCTTACATTTCAAACTACACTGCTTATGCTTAACATCCTTTTTGTATGTCATAGCTGCTGCTGAATGAAAAATAATTTGGTTTTTGGGATGGTATTTAATGAAAAGAATTCTTTATGTCTGAATTTATAAGCTGTGATCAGTACCAATAGCAAAAGCTGTAGGTGATCCATCAGCAAAATCTTCATCAAGTGCTCCCCTCTGGTTTTCATTTTCGCCTCAGAAGCAGGGGTAAGAAAGTGAGACCTTTTCCGAGCTCTAATCTGCAATTGTCCAATGAAGTAATGAGATTTGAATTACACACTGAGGTTGCAATTGTCCTTTTTGTGCAGGAAAGGACATCGCCTGAAACTGTCAGATTTTGTATATCTAAAACTGCACATACGAGAATTTGTCCAAAGTTGTTATAAAGAAAAACCAAAATAAGGGAGATGCCTTTGTCAGTCAAAATGTCACACCTTGCAGATTCAGAGCAGGATGAAGTGATTTGCCAACCCCCACACTCCCCCATACACCCAGAGGCCAAGTCAGCCTTCCCCTTGTGAAATCTGCATTTCTCTGCCAGGGCTGGGCAGCTGATGATGTGCAGCATCACTGACCCACTGGGTCGCGTACAGTTTGAAGCTCAGCATTTTGCAGGTTGCCATCTGTCACTGAAAGAAAGACCATGGCCCAATGTTTGAAGGCTTTATTTGCCTTTTATTCTTTATCTTTGTCATCTGACTTTCATCAGTAGTTCTGCTGGATGATAGCAGTAAGAAAACACTATGGAAGTGTACCAGGAGACCTGATCTCAGAATTACCAGTTAGGATACCTAACAGATAACATCCTGCTGGTAAGACACGCTGTTTATCAAAGCATCTGTAGACAAGAATTGACTTGAAGAAACTCCCTAGGGAAGGTGTTTTTCATGAGCTTGGAGAGGGAGGGGTATAGCAGGTTGAGAGTCAACCTGAAGCTGTGCGTAGGGTTTTTTGTCAGACATCCATGCAAGGATGAGATATTGACATGTGGAGCACAGGAAGCTCACAAGCAATGTGTGAGACAGGTCATGTGAGAAGATTACAAATACGTATTGGAGAAATTAGATAATGTATATCAAGCACTGCCAAGCTTTGTGCAACTGCCTACGTAACACTAAAGAAAGTTACAGCATCTGTTGAACTCATTTACAAATAATCTGCAGGAAAACTGTGAATTTAACACTGCATGTCAGCTCTAAAGAATGGAACCACTTGCTCATGTATAAGGTCATAGCAGGTCACTTCTCACCCCCTTAAACCTGTCAGCTGAGTGCATCAGTGATTCAAGGAGAAGTTGCAAAAATTCTTCTGGGAACAGTGATGCTTTGAATTGGTATGGCTCCTGCAGTCCTTGTGTCTGGTGCCACATCTGCCATCTTGAGTGATCCAGTGAATTTGAGCTGTAGGAAGTGGAAGGGAGCTCGTACTGTCCCCAGTCTTTGGGTGAGACAGTTTGTGACTTGTTTTGAACAGGAGGGTTTCCAACTAGTGACAGATTGATTTGGCTCACGTGGAGCAAGGAGGGTAATTAATTGCTCCTCTCACACCCCTATGCACTTGTCTTGCATTCAGCAGCAAGCCTAACTTCCCAGACACTGAAAGTTGTGTTGTTATCCTCCCAGCATTCTGGGAGAGATTTAAAAACAAGATATTTAAGGCAGGAATGCTTGTGATCTTTGTAGTTTTCATATGCCACAAACTCCTGGTTTCAAAGGCTGTAAGGTGCTCTGGACTAGCATTTGCAGGCTTTGGACATCCTATTTTGTTAAAGATATGCTTACTGACTGAGTTCTGATCATCTGGGATGTTAGGTAAATGGGGTCTCCCACCTGAAATACCTTCTGCAACCTGTTTGCTCTTTGATT
>VZRZ01006678.1:412051-476249 GCA_013398175.1 Climacteris rufus | reverse complement strand
CCCCCGGCCCCGTTTTTACAGGGACAGTTTCCATTTATTATACATACCCAAATATGTAGTAGCAGGTTTTCACTTTCTTTGCTAGGTATGCTGTCCAGTGTAGTGTACAGCCATTTAACTGGGAATAGCTACATAAGGAATCTTGCACAATGGAAAAGGATATTCCCTCTATGCACAGATATATCTGTGAATACCTGAAGCAGAAAAGAAATGTATGAACACAGACAGCCGGGAGTTGGTGGAACAGGAGCTGAATCTAATCTGTAAGGCCTTCATGTGTTCATCTGAGAATGTGCAATGAATAGTTCTCAATACAATTCTCAGCTGTGCAGTGACATGTTCTCCCTTCTGGCTGTTGAGCAGTAGGAAGTACGGGACTTGTGTGGCCACACAGCCACCTCTTCCACAGGTTGCAGGGTCCAAAGGAAATGTTATGGGCTATGAGGCTCTGCCTAGAGAGGAGGCATGCACCATTTTGGCAGGAAGAGTCAGATGTGTGGGCTGCAAAGTTAGTGTGAGGGGTAGGAAAAGAAGTCACATGTATTTTTAAAGGCAGATTGATTTAATTTGGGATGACAATGCCACAATTACTTCCAGAATTTTACTCCCACCTCTGCTTCTTCAGTCCTGCTTGCATTCATAAACCAATACAGCTTGATGCAGATCCCAGTTGCTGGTGTGAATGGTAAGGAGTGACAGGAGTGTGAAGTGGAAAAGTTGTTTTTTTGGCAGCAGCTTGTGGTTATGTTGGATTAAAGCAGTCATGGAACCAGAGCTCATGACTCTGGGCACTCACAGGTTTTAGTTTTAGCCATGCAATTATATGTGTGGGTTTTTCCAGTTCTAACACAGATTTCTTTAAATTGAGTATCTTGGGTATTCACTGCTTGTTTTGGAAACACATGTAATGTTGCTTATGTACAGTGTACCTCAAGTTATTTCAAGCAACATCAAGCTCTTCATGTACTTCTGTTTAGAGATCAAAAAGGATGAATTCCTGCCTAGAGTGGATTTGACGCGAGGTGACCCTGCCTTGGCAGGGGGGTTGGATTAGATGATCTCCAGAGATCCCTTCCAACACTAACAATTCTGTGATTCTGTGACTTACACCGCCCACTCTGTCATCTCCCTGCTGCCCTTTAACAGATCCAAAGCACACCTGGAAGCAGGAAATCTTGAACTCTCCTATGGGTATTCATTTTTAGCTTTGTGCTACAGCAGCTCAACCTCTTCTCCATCCATTTCCTTTCCTCCTCCTGTCTGTGAGCGTATGTTTTAGGCGGTCGGTCTCTCCCTTCACTCCACAGTAGACAGGATATTTATGTGAGAAGTGTTATATGTGGGATGCTACTGGGCACTCCTGGTACCAGGATCTGTGTGTTGGTGAGATCAGTGACACAGGGTAGTGGGGACCATCTATTTGTGTGATTCTGTTCACAGTCACTCTCCACTCAGCCCTACTGTTCTGAAGAGGGAACTGTGGGCTTTTCCCCTTCAGTGGGAGTCCTCTGTCTCTCCTGGTCTCAAAGGCAAGCTGTCTTCCTGAGCTTGTGGAAATGTTAGGGGTTTGGGAGCTGCTTCGTTAGGCTGATGCTGGTGCAGACAGAAAGCAAAGAAAGGGAGAAGAAGGTGAGTAAAGAGGAAAGGGCAGGAGGTCAGGCTCAGGATGTGCTGTTCTCCCACTGGTCTCCTGGCTATGTATGTGCTGTGGGAGCTATGTGCCTCAGTTTCCCTGTCTGTGCAGAAGGTGTAATTGCAAGTCTTTGAGGAGCATAGAGAGAATTAATGTTTCCTTTGTTTGGATGTAAAGTACTATGAGCAAAAAATTTCCATTTAATTCCATTCCAACTGATTCCATTTAATGATGTTTGTCAACAGTTGATCCCAGAATCAACTGGTTGGAAATTAGGTTGCAAAAGACCTCTAAGATCATCAATTCCAAACTTTGACTGATCACCACCTTGTCAATTAGATCACAGCATAAAGTGCCACGTCCAGTTGTTTCTTGAACACCTCCAGGGATGGTGACTCCACCACCTCCCCAGGCAGCCCATTCCAATGCTTAAAAACTCCTTCCTCCTGAGATGATATTCTGCTCCTTTGCTGTCCTGCCCATTACGGGGGTTCTGTTGGCTTTCCGTGATCCCTGATTCCCTTGCTGTTGGCTTGAACAGCATTAGCTTGTTCAGAAGGAGACTGTGTGGATTTATTTCTGAAAGCTTTACAGAAATCTGTGGACAAATTGTCTGAGCCCAGGGCGTTTCCAGATTGCATATCCTTAATTGTATTAAACACTTCAGAGCCATCTGATGGTTTGTCTCACAGTTCAGCCATCTGGTCTGGAAATTTGGACAGGCTTTACTTTATGGAAAAACTGAGAGACACTCACATTGGAGTGTCATTAGATGGCCCCTGGGCTGCTCTTTGAGGCAGAAAAGGCTACTATAGTGTCACTGCTGATAGTGTGCTGATTGAGAGAAACAAGGTTTTAGGGGCTCATTAGTTTTGATTAATCAGGCTAAAATACAGCTTTCTTGCTTTTCTTGTCTTTGCAAAATGCCTGCTTACCCTCCAATCCAAACGATAAAAATTGGCATTGTTTTAGTTGCTTTGTATTTGTTATTATAAATACATAAAGTAGTCTGCTTTCAAACCAAATTCTTGTTGTCTTTTACTTGTTTACTTGATTACCACAGCACTTAGAAGACTTTGATGCACTTCCTCTTGCAACACCCATCTGGGGTAGGGTTTATGGTTGCCCTCCTAGCAGCAATGGGAGTATGTACAGAGAAATATGGTTATGTAGGAGAAGCTGCCTTTTGTGGAGGACTACACCAGCAGCATGAAAACCCCTTTAGTGCTGATTTCACACCTGCTGGCTCCTGTGCACTCACTCTTTCCCTGAGGCAGAGGAAACCCTGTAAATAACTTGCTAAGAGATTGCTGCAGGGAGATGGGGGCCACGAGGCCCCTATCGTCCCCAGGCCAGGTGTGCAGTCATGGTGTGTGGTGGGCTCAGGAAAGCTCCTCTTTCTGTAAATGCCCTGTCATCATGTGTTTGGCCAGCTCAAGGGGATTGAGGACACTGGCTTTCCATATATGAAAACTCAGCACTAGGTTTTCATTCTCTTTTGTAGCTGGCAAGGAGAGACAGGGTGGCCACTACTGAAAGGGAAGAGAGGTGATTAGAGAAATGCTTTTGTTTGCATACTGTAGCCACTGCGGACTCAGCTTTTGAGATTATTTTGGCCAATAAACAATGATTTTCTGTTTAAAATTATTTGGAGACCAGAGATCTATTTGTGTGCTTGAATATGTCAGTAGTTAGGTCCAAGAATACATGGTATTTCCCAGAAATGCTGTGGATCATGGAAGGCTCTGCAAACCTGTATCTCCAGAGAATCACTTTTAAATTTACAGGAGAAGCCTGACTCTGTTTTGGTTTGAAATAAAATCCTGAACATTCCATGGACTTGAACCTGAACTGGAAGCCCTCCCATTCCTTCCAATTCCTTCCGATTCCAGATACGAAGTGAGTGAATCCAAGTGAGAAATAACTCTGCTCATCTAGAACTTGTGCCCCACCATCAGATACAAGCAGTCAGCAGTTGCAGAAGAGAATGCTTTTCTCCCCTCTGGGTTTGCCAAAGTCTTTCACCAGCAGACCTGAACATCCAGGAGATTGTCGTATCTCTTAGGTGGATCATGAGAGACTTCTCAGCTTCCTGCTTCAGCTTCTGTGTGGTCACCGTGTTGTGGGATAAACATTGAATTGCTTTTTCTCTTCCCCTTTTCTCCCCTCTCTCTCCCTCTTCCCCCATTCCCACCTCTTCCCATTGAGAGCATATATTCTTAGGGAAGAGCAGTTTCCTTTGTCAGCCAATGTAATCCATCAGACATAGGCAGTCTGCTATCAGTGCACTGGGCTTGAGTAAGATTCATTACTTGTATGACACTGCAGAGTTCTTTGCTTGTTACCTGTTTAACCCTCTTCCTCTGATTAGGAAAAGCCCCAAAGTGATTTTGCTCTGTCTGGGATGATCCCAAGATCAAAACTCAAATTTTGATCAACTCTGTGTGCGAAGAGGGGCTGACTGCTCTTGGTTTCCAGTGGGTAATTCTAAAGCAATGCTTTGGAAGTGAAATGACATTACTAGACAGTACTAGAGTTGGGATAAGCATGACCAGAAGCTGAGACATTTCCCTCTTCCTCTTAGGTGATGCAGCAAGCAATGCTGACTTGCAGCAGGGATGCAGTTTTAGGGGTTTTGGTATCTGGGTAAAGGCAGTGTTGGGTGAGGAGGCTTTGTTCTGCCCAGCTTCATTCCTGGCCCTCTTACAATCTGCTGTTATTTTCTGCTGTGCTTCAGAAGGTGCAGCTTCAGGAAGAGAGTACAAGTGTGGCTTGAGGCATCTCTGCTGCTGTTCCTCAGCTTCTGAGCTGCTCAGGGGCCAGTTTAAATTGGAGCAGCCCCCGTGGGTGCTCCTGCAGATGCTGTGCCCAGCTGCTCCTGTTTCTGGAGCAGAGAATGCTTCAGTCACACCCCTATCCCTGACTTTGCCCCCGTGCCAAGGACAGACATGGGGGCACTGTACAAATGTATGCAGGCTCTGTGATGCTCTGTAGCTGCTGCTGCTGTATGCAGGAACAGTGTCTGAAGGCCAAAATGTGTCTCTGTTCTCTAAAATGTTTATATTATTTCTTTAGGGTGTTGCAAGGGTTGGAGCCTATGAACTTCAGTGTTACAGAACCCAAATTTTAATGTATTGGGGGCAAGTTTAGCTGTGTGTCCCACAGTGGCAAAAAGCAGGGTGGAGGCATTCCAGCTGTACTTGAATTCTTGGGTTTGCCTAGACCAGCACATAACTAAGACCTTGTTGTGTGTCCTAGTGTAGCAATACCAGTGGTGGGAAGCTGAAGATGGAAAGGCATGGATACATTGCTGAGCTTCCCACCCACTCCTCAAGTGGATGAGCTGGAGAGCAAAATGGGTTCTTCAAAGGTTTTCAGGAAAGTCAGCCAAAAATTGTGTTTATATGGACCAATTCCTTAAAAAAAAATAGCATTTTGTTTGTCTAAGGAAATAACTTGGCATTCAGTAATTTTGACAGAAAATAGGCATTGCTTAAAAAAAAAAAGAAAAGTCTGAATTGCAAAGAAAGACAAAAAGAGACCATTTTTCATGAAAGACTGGCACATAAACCATTCCTTCCAGGTCTTAAGATTGCTTCATTATTTGGGTGAATTATTGATAACTGGGCTTTCTTTCATTCAAGCCCCTATAGTTCTGTGCAATAAAAGGAATTTTCCATTACAGAGGCTTGTAATGGGGTTTTGAACTTAATGTTCAAATGTGGTGTGGTGTGGGTCTCTGAGTAAAACATCGTGCCTGAACATGAAGTACCAGCACTAACCTTGTTCAGTGGAACACGGAATCCCTCTCGCATTATAGGCCTGGTTGTCTGCTGTGTGTCACATACATAAGGGAGTGAAAACTGATCTGTGGCTGTCCCACAGCTGAGGAGTGTCATGACAAGGCTCCTTCAGGTTGCTCTGTGTTTCCTGGTGGATTGCCAGAGCAGCTTGCAAGATGAGCTGGTGCTCTGGACAACTTTTTTGTTTTAGTAGCCTCATTGCTTCAGTGAGACATATATTGTCCATGATTTCCACTTCCCACAGAAGATGAAGATGTGCCTCCCTTTGCCCCACATAATTAGCACAGGCCTTCCCCAGGAGGCTAAACCCTGAGGTCTCTCCTGCTGCATATTGTTCATGCCTTCTTCACAGTGAAGCTGCTTTTCCAAGGTGTATATAAGTGTATAGAAAAGGTTCTGTGCTGCTTGAAACAGTTTTTCCAGCAGGGACTGTGCTACTCTGATTGCCTCTCCATTTGTTTTTCTTTTTTTTATAATTTTGTTGTATAAATACAGTAAGCAGATAGATATATTGCTGGACTGGAAGGGTGAAAACTTCTCATTTTCCACCTAGACTCACAAACATTTATTTCTTGTATTTTTCTATATTTTTTTGTTCCGAGTATTGAATTTTGTAGTTTTTCCTTAACCTCGCATTGTAGACACATCTTTTAGCCCTGACAGTCTATTCTGTGGGGCAGGCATCCCTGAGAGATCTCCTTGAGGAACAGTACTGATATCAATAGCTGTAAGTAAAGCCAGTTAGAGGAAAACAACTCCCTCTTTCTCCATTGCAGCAGAACCACGGAGCAGAAACCCCTGTCCTGGGGGCAGCCAGGGTTGTCACCATGCTGTCACAGCACTTCAGAGCTCTAGGGCCCCATCTCTACATGTTCCAGCTGCAAAATGGGTTTAAACAGGCATCCTGTCAGGTGAGTCTGTCTGAAAAAAGACTGAGGAGTCTGCTACAGACCAATGCTGATAGTGCTTTAACCATGGGATTTTTTTTTTAGCTGGCTCAGAGCACCAAATGTGTTATTTCGTTTAGCAAGCCTGAAGAATTAATCAGAAAATAAGTTTGTGCCCCTCCTTAATGAGATGAATTATATCTGTACTAACCATGACAGATGTAATTCAGCTTACTATGTAAGGGCCCAAATAATTTATAAACCAAAAGAAATGGAAAATGTTGTTCAAGAACAGACTTTGTAAACAGCTCAATCTTTCCAATTCCTATGGTACTAGAAGAATTAGTTTCCTTCTGGTTGTCTAGGTAACAAAATCGTTGGGGCCAATTTTCAGGCAGTAGAAATCAGCAGAGCTTTTGTGCTGACTTGTATCAATCTATATTCTCCTGCAGCTTGTGTAGCACCATGAGCACTGCCAGCTCCTTACAAGTGCACNCTCCAGCATTCCAGCCGTGATAAGCGGTGATAACCAGGTATCTCAGAAGGCAAGTCCTGGGTATAAAGTCTTGTGTTCTGCACCAATTCTGGTTGTCAGATCATTCCTCTTGACAGTCCTTGTCAGCTAGACACCATTCTGGTGGATGTAAAGGATCTCAGAGATGAGTCTCTGCTTTGTGTCATGAGAAATGTGTTGGCTTTGGGCTCCTAACTCACTGTTCAGGCCTCTTTTACCCTTAGTCTAGTGTAGCTAGGGGTCAAGGAAGGGTCATATCTTTGAGAACCAAGAGTTTTTTGTTGTAGAGTGTGTCCTCCCAGTGTCTTAATGTGGATGGTAATGGCCTTACTGATGTGATTTGGTTTAAAAGCTATTCATCTGTTATGCAAATGAGATGTGAAAATAATGTGCTTGGGTTTTTTGTTTTTTTTTTCCCCTCTTAAAACACAGAGCATACAGTAGCCTTAATGCCAACAGGGAGTGGGAAGTGGTGTGAGATATTCTTGCTCGATGTGTTTTTATCATCCATGCTTGTAGTTGGTTTGCTCTCTGAGGTGCTTACTTTTTAATGGAAGCTGTTAAGTGAAAGCAGAAGAGATGTTAAAATGCACTGTTCTAGACAGCAGTGGAGGGGTTTTCAGTCCTAGATCTCAGTGCTGTGGTCATTCAGGTGACTACAGGATTTGACAGCTGTGTCTGCAACAGGTGCATTCTTCCTGCTTTCTTGTTATATGGAGAGAAAGTGAATCTCTGGGAAAATAGTAATGGATGGAAAGAAAACTCCTGAGCCACATTACTCTTATGGCAAGATCCTTGCACGTTGTGTGGGCTTAGCTGGGATCAGAGCTCAGGTGGAAAGCCCTGGGGCTGCCCTGAATGCCCAGGAGCAGTGCCAGGGAGCAGCAGGAGGAGCAGCATAAGGCTGGGATCTGCAAGGGTTCTTACCAACAAGGGCAGACATCTCTGACTTTGCTACCCACAGAACAAATATGGGCAGGCAGTAATAGCATGGCTACAGGAGAGCTTTTGCGGCCTTACACAGCTCCTGAAAATAGTGGTGTGTTTGAGTACAAATGCAACATCTCATGCCAGCTGAGTGTTAAGATTACACATTTAAAATATCTAAAGGTCCGGATGCATGAAATTGGGGTTCCTGTTGCAGTTCTGACTCACAGTCCTGTTGCACATTGCAGAGTTTAGTATTTTCCCTTCCTGTGTAAGTGTATAAATAGATGGTACAGCATATGCCTACTTTGGGATTTCTTCATCCAGTCCCTAGCAGAAGCCAGAAGTGAAAGAGAAGTTAGAAATAATTTTATTAAAATTAGAATGAATTGTGTTGTTTTTTTTCTGTGTCTATACTTGGGTATATTTGGAGTCCAAGTCTGTAGCTGAGTTTGGCTGTGATCCAGCATGAATGAATATGAACCTCTTCTACATTTTTTTATCATTTACTCCTTATCATTAAAAAGAACTCAAATAAAAACAGAATTTGAGTTTCTATTTTGACTCATTTCTGATAAGCTGTGAAAAGAAGAAGAAAATTATGTTACTCCAGTGAAAACATTTGGTCTAGTCTTTTTCTGATTTTTTTGTATGTCTTTTTCATCACCAGCAGCTGAGCTGTTGTTTATCTTTGTCACTGATGTTTTCAGGGGGCTTCAACCTATATTCTCCTTTTTGTCCTATCACAGTAAGTAGCTTATGTGAAAGTAAAACACGTGTGAAAGTAAAAAAGCATTGCTATACATTCATTCTATAAATTGTATGTATTTGTGTATGTCCATTTTTTTTGTTGCAGAGACAAGCCTGCTTCTAAACATCCAAATCAGAATTTCATTTGAGGGCACTTTTCTTAGTCTGTGATGGTAGAAGTCCACTACAGCTGCAGCTGTAGAGGCTGGGTTTTATTTTTGATGGAAGGAGTGAATTTCTCTAAAGGATGCCTTTCTTTTGTCAAAAACTAATTTTGTCACACACTTGCAAAGTACAAAGTACTGGAATGTCAGAGCAGATGTAGGGAAATGAAAGGAGAGCAACACCATCAGATGCTTTAAAGCAAAGAAATTTTCCTCTGGCAAAAAAAAAAAAATACTCAGCATGTTGGACAGCATAAATTTTTTTAAAATTGTTTACCTGACAGGAGATGTTACCATTTTAGATGTCACAATTACTGCTAATCTTTCTGAAATATTTTGCACTACAGAGAAGCACTAAGAAAAGCTTGTCAGAGGGATGTTCTTTGTGAGGTTCTTTAGTTGTTGCCTCGAAGAGTTTGAACTCTGCTCCCACTTACAGTAAGATAACAATGAAATCTGGCAAATTTACAGCAGAAGATGACTGACCATTTCTGCAGTTTAGAGAGATGTTTGATAGTCTGAACAATAGTATAAACTCTTCTGTAGTTTGATAGGGGAGTTTGAAGGTACAAGTCTAAATCTCAGCTTTTAACACCTTTAAGTGATCAGGTCCTCCTTGGTACACTTCTAGAATAGCCTTCCATAAAATTCAACTACTCTAGCTTTAAAAAAACCCACGAACAGTTATTTTTCATACAGAATTATATAAACCTGAAAACAAGAAAAGAAAAAGAAGAAACAAACCAGTGACAGAGATTTGCATATGGAGAAAAGATTAAAAATTTTTCAAATGTTTACCTACATTAAAAAAGAAGAAAAATATTCATATTCTACGGTATGCAGTGATGTGTAAAAACTTACATAATTTGTCCAATTATTTCTTCATAATGACATCAGATTTGATTGCACTTATTTTACCCTCAGTCTTAGAAGGGTGTTTCTGTGTAAGAGGTGTTAGCTAGTACAGACAGTCATCCATATGGGCTGGTCATTCAAAACTTTTCTGTTCCTCAGGATCTATTTTCGGAAGCTACTGAGGGAAGAAGATACACAAGAACAAAGAAGACTGCATGGTAATTTACCAGATCAATAAGGCAAAATACAGCTGATTAATGTGGAAAAATACAGCTGTTGGAAGAAGCACAGCACAGAACCAGCAGGATCACAGCCAATTTTGGTGCAATTTGTGGGAACAGACAGCTAGCCTGAAAGCCTTGCTGGTATTGGCCTTGCCTATCAGCTGGTGGAATGTGCACCTGTGCTTGGGCAGTTGTGTTTTGTTCTAGATTAATCTCAGTTGTGAGTAATCAATGATATGTGAGGTGGCAGCATGAAAGCCAATGAGAATGTGGCCTGTGAGGGCTAAGAGATGTATAAAAGACACCTGGTGAAATAAATTTGGGCTTTTGCCTGTTGGGGTCTTTGCCTTCTGGGCTTCTTGCCTTTGGGCTTTTTGCCTTCTGGTAGTTGGAGGTGCTGTGTGATTATTTGCCTTGCCCGCTGTCCCGACAACAGTGACATCGTTGTTTGTACTGTGGAAGTCTCTGGCCCTTCAACCTGGGCTGTGACTCCTTTGAGAGATCCTGTGTAAAGGAGGAGAAAAGGTTTGGTTTCAAAGAGCAGCAATAACTTTTTTTTTTTTTTTTGTTACCAAACTTGTATATATTTTGTTTATCTCCTACAGAAGAAAATGGTTGCAATGCTGGAAAGAGTTTGTCATGTTAAGTTACTTCGTTTGGTCTGTCTGAAGAGAAAGGTGGATTTAGGGCCTGTCTGGCTTGGGGCCCATCATGGGCAACAAACAAGGCATTGGTGGATCAGAGGAGAGCATGACTTTGCCCTTGCAGACCCTTGTGCCTACCTGCACATTTGCTTATTGAACCTCCCTGAGAGCTGCCTGTTGTGTGGGCAAGTTGATGGGCTGTACATGCCTTCCCGGCTCCAGGATTTCTGCCTGCTTTTGCTGCTCTCTGCCTGTTTGCTAGGAACAGACCATAAAACCTTCCTGTCTCTGGTGAATGGTGGCTCTGACTATCACAGGATTTCTCAGAAGGATGACTATGACCTTTAGACTGAGATTGACTGGATTTACAAGTGTGGAGGTGGCCCTGGACTGGGATGTGCTCCAGACAAGTGCTGTTCCCTGTCCTTTTTCAGCCTAGCTCTGTGTCAGATCATTGGGGCTTTTGCTGCAATTATTTACCCCATTTGTTAAAATTTTAATAAGAGCTGCTGGCCCTGTGGAAGAGTCAGGCAGTATCTGGAAAACTTCTCACAAAGAGCCATTACAGCTCCCAGAGTGTGCATAGGGTATGAGCAAGCACTTAACTGCGCTCAGCCAGGCACATGGCTGAGCCTCTGAATCCATCCTTCACTCACTGAGGTAAGTGGATGTTTTAATGTGTAACTCACTCCCCATGCCTGGCCTTGCCCTGGATTTCACAGGTCTACCCTAACTGTTCAATTGATGATGACCCTGATCTTTTGCATAATTATTGGTTGCTCCCTACTCCAGCATGTTTCCTTGGTTCATTCGTATCCATGGTGAGGGGCACATTAAAGGAAACAAGACTGTGAGCTCTGTCCAACACATTGCTGCATCCTACACTGTGTGTGGTTATTTCTGCAACAGGACAAACCATAGGAGGGAGAAGTTAGTAGGATTTTTCTAATGTTTAGAGGAATGTACTCTCCTTGTATTACCATGTTCTCAGAAGGCAGAATAATTCATGCTGTCAGTGCAGCAGCCACCTGAAGACTCTATTTCTATCTTTTGTTAACAAAGTTTTCTCCACCCTATTTCCACCTAGCTGGATTGGGAAACAACATCATTTAATAGCAATGAAAGGTTCAAATGGCCAAAGTAGCACACTAAGACTAGAAAAGAACTATGTTCATTAGAAATGCAAATGTAATGTTTAGAAGGGAGTGAACAACTCCTCATAGAAGTAGTGCTGAAAATGTCGGGATAAATCAAGCTCTCCAACACTATTTGTGTAGCATTACAAAGTAGGCATTACTTCATTCACAGCCCAGTGGTGCATAGAGATAGCTCCACCTAGATGCACACCCACTTTCTAAATTTTTTCACTATTTATATATCTTTAGCAAACAAATCAATGTTCATTGGTTGTAAAGTACATATTCCTCTTAATTATTATTTTGTCTTCTGTTGGTTATTGATTTGTCACATCTCATGGAATTGATCCACGTTTTTAGTATTTTTATTACCTTTTTCCCAGATAGAGTTTTCGGTACAAATTCTGAATTGTTAGTCACTTCTTTATCTCTGGTTTTTGCACCATGTCCTTGTAGGCTATAAATTCTGCATTCCTGGTGTCCAGTTTTCAGCAATACGTCTCCCCCATTCCCCCCCCAGGCTTTGTTGATTAAAGCATATCAATGTTGGTTTAGCAAAACTTAGTTTCAGTGATTTCCCCAAACTGTTCTAACCATAGCAGTCTCTGAAAAAAAACTTTGCTGCATGCTGGCTACAGTGGAAAATTGCAGTGCTTATTATTGTGATTAATTAAAACAATTAATTAGGTAACAATTAAAACAATTAATTTGGTGACTTAATGAGGAAAGTTTTATCATTTCCAACAGAAGGATGTTCTGATAATGGTGTTTAGGAGTAATGGAATGAGACAAAGGGAACACAAATTTTGGCTGAGCAAGTAGGAAATTTGCATAGCTGTGAGATTCATTATACCAACAGATACTCTCCCTGGATGGGAGGTAGAAGAATACATCTCTTAGTAATTGGAAACTGATGGGTGGATAAGCCCAGGGAAATGATCTTTCTTCTTAGGCTGGGAGATGGTTTGAACTTTCTCATCCCTCATTTCAAGGACTGTATGTTTGAGTGAAGTGAGTAACAGGACTCCCTTTCTCAGTGCCAAAAGGTCTTGGCTGTCTTCTGTGGTTCTCACACCCACAGAATACCAGGCTCTTGCTTGGGAAGGTACCTTGGTGGCTGTTTTAACTTTTTTTCTGAGTATTTTAGAAACTCAGGACAGTTATAAATCATTTGTGTGTGGGTGCCTACATGGAATATTTGAAGTAAGTTCAGAAGTTGCTCCAAGCATCCAGGGTACTGGAGATAAGATTTTTCAAGTATACTGAGAAGTCGTATCTCATGTGGTTGTTCAATAGGGCATGATTTAGGATTTTGAGCAGCTTGTGTGAACTAGGATATGTTTTACAGGGCAGAGGGATGAAACATTTTTATTTGCAAATCTGTGGAAGTTGAAGTGGGTAACAAGGGAGCCTGGTCTCAGTTACTGTCTAAGATGGTGCTTTGTGGTTGTACTCAGGCAGAGCATGGTGGATTCTGATGATTTTTGGAGCGGGGTGTGTGTGTGTGTATGTGCAGAGAAAGTTTTAGCATCAGTCAGTCCATGACTGGTGATTGCAGATAAGACCCTTTGAGGTGTCCAAGCAGCATACAGTGTCTTTAGTGGAGATGTTTAGAAAACATAGAAAAAAACTTCAGAAGAAAACTTTACATAGTTTAGGGAAGATGGTGAGAAGATCAAAATATCTAATAATGTGTACTTGCCTCTGTGAAAATTCCCCTATATGTTTGTTATTTCTTACTCCTCCATTTTCATGCAGAAGGCTAGAATTGCAGCTTTGGGCTCTAGAGAAAATCTTGTTTTTTCCTATGGTTTTTGATCCAGGATAGCAGATCAGACAATTTGAGAAGCCAGACAGAATAGAGGGATTTCCAGCAAGCCTTTTATATTTAGCGCCCAAACAGAAAATGAGTAGTCCCTACAGTACTGTGTAATGGTACAGGGGACATGGCCTGGGTTGCAGGAGGAAAGTGTTATTCCAGTCCTGTTTGACATTCCCATCTGATGGGCAGGAATGATGCTGAAGACAAATTGACAAAACAAACACAAATCTGACAAGTTCATCTTTGTGTTTTGACACAAAGTGTTCATGTACACACTTTGTCTGATGTACTTTGTACACTTTTACCTACCTAAATTTGTCATGCATGACTGTAACTTTTCCTGACAAGAGGCAATATTTCATACTTGTATTTAGATACCATTAGCTTGAGCTGTCCATGCCTGGGCAGCTGAGTACAAGTGGAGCTGTTTTAAGTGTAGCTGCAGAGTGGGGAGAGTTATAAACTTGAGCTGTCTGGCTTGTGCTGCAGATGAAGCCTGGAGCCGGAACTGCTCAGACATGGCAGTTATATTTCAGTGGAGATATATTATTTATGAATTCCCGGTTGTCACCGTATTTAAAAACATACGAAATCTGTTGGTGTGCAGAAAATACGTCTGGGAGAGGTCAGCCAAGATAGCAAAGTGTGTGAAAATCATGGCAGACATCCACTTAGGGCTGTAAATCAAGCACTTTCCCTGGGCTTCAGACAGATACTTGGTTTTGCTGGATTTGTCATATGATGGTCTCTTAATCAAATAGGAATTTGAGACTCAGTCTTAGCAGAACCACATGTGCTATATTAATATTGTTGTTGTTGTTACTTATCATTATTAGGGGAAACAAATACTTCTAATGGAGTGGTGAGGCACTGGCAGAGGTTGCCCAGAGAAGCTGTGACTGCCCTATCCCTGGAAGTGTTCAAGGCCAGATTGGATGGGGCTTTGAGCAACCTGGCCTAGTGGAAGGTGTCCCTGCCCATAGCAGTAGATTGGAACTAGATGGTCTTTAAGGTCCCTTTCCAACCCAAACCATTTTATAATTCTGTGAATTGCTGAGGCAGTTTGGATTGCTGTGTGCAGTGCAGGAATCTTGGATCTCTGTAAATGAGTGGAGGTTGAGAGTTCACCCTGTTGAACAAACAGACAAATTTGTCTGAGGCTATTAAATTTAAATCACAGTTTATTACATTTCTTCATGTAATAAGCTGATCACGCTGTGAACTTTTTGTATGTGGTCATGTACTCACTGGAGGATAACAATCACTTGGCCAAATACAGTCTCAGATAAAACCAGTCCCAGAGTTCAGAGGTGTTTAGATGAAGGGGATTGATTTGGCTCACCCTATTAGCAGAGAAACAGTTGTGTAGTTGTCTGTAGTTTTGTTGAAGGAATCTGGCTCTCAGCTAAATGTAATATTTTGCAAGTGCTTATTTTTAACACACTCTGAGGAGCTCTGATGCAACTTTGAAAGTATTTCAGCAAATATTAGTTTTTAATATGGAACATCTGTGCATGATTATGACAAGGAATGTGACAGACTTTATCTCACTCACTTCTCTTTCACCCCATGTTATCCAAGCTGAACAGTTCAGTTCCCCTGCAGTCTGTGTATGGACAAGAGAGAGAAAATTAGGGAGACCTGGATTCAACCTGTCTGATTTTAGGCAGTAAATGGACATTAGGTTTTCATGAGTGCCATAACCAGGGAGGAAGCCAGCACTGAAAGAAACAGCTGCCCCACTCCCCATCCTTCCTTCCCATACTGTCCCCTGCCTTGTGGCAGTGCAGGTGTGATGAACAGGTTGGTTTAATCCAGTTGTCCCCTCTGGTTTCCCATGTGCAGGCACAGCCTTATCTATCAGCACAAGGGAAGGCACAGCACAGGAGTGAGGATGGGGCAAGGGGACACAGAGCTGTAAATATTGCCAGCTTAAAGCTGCGAGGTTACTTTTGAGCTTTCCCTGTAAGTCAACAGACTCTCTCATTCCTAGCATCTTCCATATTACTTTTTGATTAGGATTGGTCCTCACAAGTTGAGAAACCATAAGGGCTAAGTACCAGCTAAGCTGAATCCCGTTTCATGTGGATAAGACCGTGCGGAAAAGTTCAAGATAAATAAGTTCAAAACCAGCTCTATTGATCCAGCACCTTTCAACAGTACTGAACTTCACTGAAAATTAAATGCAAACACAAACCAACCTTAAACCATTAATGCTTTTAGTTAGTATGTTATCCCCCAAGGTGTTAGCATCCTGAACTTAAAATGGCCAAGAAATTTAAAGTGGGCCCATGTGAGCCCACCCCTAAAATGGGTCTCAGTGTGAAGGCCATATATTACTTTAACAGATCAGGCATTTATTTATGCTTCTTTTCGTTACATTAGGGTTTGTGAGATGGAATTGATTAATAAACTCTCACATTAATGTTTACACTAAGCCCATTGCTGGCAACACCTGCCTTTCAACAGCATTATAAATGTTAACACTGTAATGATATGGAACAGGCAGACAAAAAGTACTGTGTGTAAATTAGGCTTTTTATAACTTTCTCTTAATGTAGGATGGACTGGAGGTGAGTGTGTTATAACAAGGCAGAATTTTTAAAACTTTTTCTTTCTCTGACCCAAGTTACTTAAAATTAAAGCTCTTTAAAAGATGAAATTGTGAACATCCCAAGGGAGAATTTCTAGTATGGCACATGCTAGGAATATTAGAACAGATGGTCTCTGAGATGAAGAATATATTGAAGTGAGGGAATAAATAAAAGGAACTGGATGTTTTGACATATGATGAACAGTATGACTTACCTGCCTATCTGGAACCTCTTTGGAGACCTATATGTGAGTTGGAATAAAAGGGAACATCACTTGCTCAGAGAAGTGAGATGTAAATAAAGAAGTGGGTTCTCCCCTTTTATCAACAGCATGTGTTAATGCTTTGAAATCCAAAATATGAGTTAGATTCATGGGTATGGAAAGGGAGAAGAATATGCACAATTTTGTGATGAGGATATTCTCCAGCTTAGCACACCAGCGAGATCAGATAGCTGAAGATTTGTGGGGCTTTTTGAAAAATGAGGAGAACTGGCTGAAGCACAAGGTTGATGGTAAGGGAATTTGAGGGAATTGGAGCTATCCAGACATCTGTTGAGAAAGAGATGAAGGGAGACTATGAGCCATCCATGTAATGAGGAAATAATGACACTCTTAAAAGAAGAGGAGAATAATCTCTTCTCTAAATCAGTGGGCTTAATTGGCAACAAGAAGGATTTAGGACAGGTACTGGATAATCAAGAAAATGGAGCAAACTGAGATGGTACATGAGGAGGCAGTGGGGGCCATTGGAACATATTAAAGATTTATAAGACTTTGTCAGAAAGGACAAAGGTGTATCTGATTCCCCCAGGGGGCAGAAAATGAATTATATAATTTCTTTAGGTTGTTTTCCACTGCATTTTTGGTGATTCTTTTACTAGTGTAGGAACCTGCTATAAAATAAATGTGTATTAGCCTGCATCAGCTCATCAGCTGTTTTGCAAATACTGCTCTTTCCTTCCTGCACTTTGAGGACTCTGCACAGTCCTTTCCCCTAGGAAGTGAAGGAAGAAAAAACCAGCATGGGATAATAACCATCATGCCTGACTATAATTCAAGCAGTGAATCCACATCTGAACCTGCATACAGGAATTTTCAACCCATCTGCCATGAAGAAAAAAAGGAGTCTTTATATTTACTGGAATAAAATGTTGATGCATAAATGTAGCTTTAAGTCTCTCCTGCCTCTGAGATGCTTCATGAGATGTATCTTGAAATCTCTTCACTGTGACCATACTCTGAAGGAAATAGAAAGCTTATTTCCCCTGCAGGATATTAGATATGAAGATAAAAACAGATCTGTAGAAAATCTACTATTCACTGCTTGAGTGGTGAGTAGAGTTAGATGAGAACATTATTTTGAGTTACATCCTGTTTGTCCTCTTTGTGCTAGTTCTTATGTATAACCCTGAGAGCAGTCAGTCTACCCATTTAGAATAAATTTATTTCATAGGCAATTTGCCTGGGCACTGTAGATCGTATATATTTTTAATATGTTTATCTTTGAAATGTTTGGGAGCATTCAGTGATTCAGGATTTCAAACCCAGTAAGAAACTCCAAATTCAGAAATACTGAGTAAGAAATGGAGTAAGCAATTCTTACTGAGTTTAAAATTATGAAAATATTTAGTTAAATTTGACTATTAAAATGTTATGACTGTATGTGGTCAGGGACCATGTCTGAAAAGTTTATAGCTATCACTTAGTCCAGTACAAGCTGAGGGAATGGAGGAACAGCTTTCTAGGTACTCAGTGCTGGAAAATGTTGAAAATGTGTGTGACAAAACTCTTTGTTGATTTGAGCTGGTGATTAGCATATGCCCCTTGTGAGTGCTGCTCTTTCTCACAACTGTCTAATTTTTATTTTTTAAAACCTTTTGTTATCTTAATATCTTTATAGATGTGTTTTTAGAAGTATCACGAGTTAATAGGCTTTAAAACTTCATTTTTGTAAAACAAAGGGAAAGGGAAAACCTCATAAATCTCACCAGAAAGTAATTTATATCTGTTGTGGGGAATAGCTTGTTACAGTGAAATAGCATACCCTGTAATCAGTCAGCCTATGTACTGATAGAAACCATTTATAATGCAATGATCAAATAGAACAGTTCACATAAATACCAAAGATCAATGCAAAACTCCCTCTAAAAGCATTCGAATTGGTTACAGGATCAATTCAAACTTCATTTATCATTGCTTCACTTCACTTAGTGCTTTTCACTTTCTCTGCTCACGTGGTCGTGCCTGGGTCTGGATGCCCTGCCATTTTGGAGGTGTTCAGGATGAGAATGCAGTGCAGAGGCTGGTCTGGACTCTGAGAGTGGCCTTTTTGAAGGGAAAAGGTGGCTGGGTTCAGATTCTTAATCTAGGGATAATTTTTTTCTCAGGAATGGTGGTGTGGCCAAAGCTGGTAAGTTTCAAGAGTTATCTTCAGACTGTTACATGTAATGTCAGCACATGGTCTGGAGAGCACTGGTGAGTCATAAAGGAAAGAAAAACATTTAAAATTCTGGTTGCTTCTGGGTTAATGCTTTTTGGTTGGGCAGAACTGCTGTTTCTTGGACACATCATCTTCTCTAAAGATTTCTGTTGATCTTTAGTTACAGGAGAATGTGAGTGGGCTTTTCTGCCACATGCTCTGCCTTTCTGGGCAAGTCCCATAGTTGTCTTCTCTCTCCCTCTTTCTCTTTTATACCCATATGTGGGCAAAAAGTAATATATTTAATAAATAGCGAGTTTTCTGCTTTCACAGACCTATGTCTGCACTCAGCGTCTCCTGTCTAAACTGCAGTTTTGGTCACCCTGCCAGGGATACAAGTCATCCAGCTGACCCTTATTTATGTGGAGCTTTTAATCTCCCCCTGCAAGCTCCTCAGTGTGTGCCCTGCTTGGGGTTTGATCCCTCTACTGCCCTTTTATCTATTGGCAAGATTTGTGAGAAGAACCACTTTTGCTCAGCCTGGGTGTGACCAAACACTTTGGTACTGGCAGTGTTAAGAGAAGAGTTTTGTTTGTTACACTGCAAATTCTGTGACTTTTCAGAAGCAAATCCTTCTACACCTTTGTTCAGCCTTTCAGGGATGAAAATCCAATCCACACCAGTAAGACTGGGTAAGGACTGAATAACAGCTTCCATTTCTTCCCTTGTGTATATTTTTTGTAATTTGCTTGCACTCCACAGAGTGCTAAGCAACCTCAGTTTCTGTAGATTGAGCATTGTACAAGATTCTTTTCCTTCCTTGCAGCCTGATCTCAATGAGCATTCAGAAGAAGTGAAAATAGCACCAGAATAAAATAGGAAATGCAAAGTATTTATAATAGGATAGCATATAGTGCTGTTTATTTTAGAAAGGCTAAGAATCAGTACAGTTCTTATAATTATTTATGTCATTTCTCCTGTTAGGTACTTAGAGTGCTGAAATGCTGTATTAGTGCTGGGCACTAATGATAACTCTTCTCTGGTTCCTTGGGACCTGGGAAATCATTTGGAGGCTAATTGATAAGTGGGTACAGTGATGCTACAATCTGCTAATCCAAAAAGTCATGGCAGGCTCTGCTCTCCAGGGTGTGATTCTATCTGTTTTTGTCTACTTTATAACAGGAAACATGTTCATGATGTCATATTCTCAGTGTTGGTAAAACACTAAGTTATTAAGAAGATAGTGTTTTTGTAGCTAATTGATAAGTGGGTACAGTGATGCTACAATCTGCTAATCCAAAAAGTCATGGCAGGCTCTGCATTTTTGGATGCAAGATGGGAACATATGTTTTTATTTTTTTCAGAGAGGATGAGTAGCAATGCAGTTTTCTCTTTTACTCCCATCACTAATCCACAATGATTGTCCAATAGGAAAGAGGGTTTCTTTCCACGTCCTCTCCTTCCCTTTTCTTCCTTTTCACCATCAAATATTTGTCCTCCAAGCAACTGGACTACATGGACTCCTTAAGTGACTCACAAATGCCTTTAAGGTCCTGTGACTTTTTGCTCTAGAGGAGTAAAACATTGGATGGCAACAGCAAAATGAGCAAAATATTGAATGGCAAGTACATGTTTTGATGGAAGTGGTCTCTACACTCCTTGACATCTCAGACTGCACTAAAGCCTATTTACTGTGCCTATAGGAGGAGACTTATTGACTTGGACAGCCTTTGGTTCCGGCAGTTTGCATTGTGCTACCATTCTCAGGGCCTGATCCCACGAGTTGTGTTCCCCATCTCTTTTACTGGCTGTTCCCAGATGACTGAAGTTTGCAGAGGTGCTCAGCACCTTGCAGCCTAGGAGTCTTAATGAACAGCTGGTTGCTTCTTGGTGGTGGGGAATCTACACTTCTACTTTGAACCCCTGAGCTGAAAAGGAAAGAAGCCTTAAGAACCAATATAATTAAACTGTGACATCCACTGCATTTTTATGGTTGTTTCAGAAAGTTTGGGTGTAATTAGCTGTGATACTTTAAAAACCTGTAAAACTCTGGGGAATTTGAGTTTTGATTCATTTTAATGATGTCATTCTTCCAGCATTTCCACACTAAACATCAATGCTTGTTTTGTTACAGTAGGCATCCCAATGCTTGTCTGGATCTTTCCAGTGTTCAGATCCATCCAGTCAGAGCTGAAGAAAAATTATATGGCATCCTGGAAGTAAACAAGGAAAAAGGCATGTGTGCTTACTTCTATTTCTGTTTTCCTTCATCAGCAAGTGGATTATGAAAGCCTCATCTTTACTGAAGAGAGGGTTGTTTGTATGGGTAAGAGAGAGGCTGTAGAGGGAGAGGGCAGGGTGAGATACTCGGCAGGAAAAGACACAGATGTGATGAGAGATGAAGAATTGCAAGATCTATTCAGTTTTTCTAGAACTGTGCCTACTTATTGCTGGAGAGGCTGTCAAGAGGCACTTGCATGTTGTAGCACAGGATTTTGGAGGATCTTCTTTCTGGAAGTTGTGAAATTGGAGATGTTTTCACAGCAGTAACCAGCTGATGTATTGTGTGACCTCAGCTCTGGAAGCAAAGCCTGATAAAGTGCCTCTACAAGCTAGAAACGGACATGACAGCAGAAACTGCTAGGGACTTAGGTTTGATTATTAAAGAAATTGAATTCACATGCTGCTTGTATATCATTGAGGATCTGTGTGGATTTTGTTTCCTTGGGAGGTAGTTAGAGAGCCAGGCCTCATAACTGAGACGTCTGTAAGCAGTACATAAATCCTAAGGATTTATCTAGAGAACTGCAGACTTAGTATTCCTGTAGCCTATATATTGTTCTCTGCTTTTCTTTTTATTATTTGAATAACTTCGTCTGATTCATTTCATGCAAGAATTCCTCACCTCCTACTGATTTGGGGTATTTTGTCCCAACTCCAGACAAGATGTCGGCGAATGCTGACATTTTTGTTTTCAACCCAAAACGATGATGAAACTGAGACCAGTGCTGTCAGCTAAGGACATTTGTATCCCCAACAGCTGTATTCAATGAGCCAAGCTTGTGCAAGCCCAATGGTTAATCAGTTGGGGGGAATCTGCACATCTTATTTATCTGAGTCAGCTACCTAAAGGATTTGCTAATAGCTGAAAGTTTGCCTGAATCATTGGGCTGCTGGGTGCAGTAAGCATCTGTTCACATCCTGCCTCCTGTAATTAAAGAGACAGGGATGTGCTAGTTAAAAAAGAGAGGAGATGGCAGTGCATGGCTGGACTGAGGATAATTTTTTTTCAATGTTAGTATAGTCTCTTGTTAGTCCTAGTGTCAAGGCCATTAGCCATGACTGTCCATGATGTATAGAGCTATGTTTAGGGGATTTTTATCTCTCAACACTTCTTCTTAGTGAACAGAGGACTAATAATATGATGGATAATAGTTCTGTCAGCAGTGAAGGAATAGGGCCATTCAAAGTGAACCGTGGGGGGTAACAACTATCCCCCAGGAGGGACTGCTCTGAACTGAGGACCATCAGCTTGGGGCACAGGTGAATGAAATTAAAATTACAGCAGTCCTGTAGACCTCAGGTGTCTTTAGGTTGATCAGTCATGCCTAAATGCCTTGCCTGAAAACTAGGAATGATGGGATATCCCCAGTCTCAAGGGGAGGAGTTTTGTTGTGAGATTTCTGAGCTGCTTGGGCATTGCAGAACAGGAACTATAGCTTGACAGATGGAAGCTGCTGGATAAAGTGGCCTCTGCTCTGAGTCTGTGTGTAATACTCAGTTATCTGGGTGTTAATGAAAGTTTCTGCCACGGATAAACTCAGCAGATGGACTCTTCATCTGTTGGGGGAAAAGCAGTTAAATGAGGCATGTTATCTATTGTCTTATTTGAAAACTTTAAAAGATACACTTAACTCATAAACTTAATACTGATGGATAGCTCTGAGTTCCCATGGAAAGGAAATACCTTTCCTGAAGAATAAATAGCAGGGTAAGTCTTCCAGGGTGTGATTCTATCTGTTTTTGTCTACTTTATAACAGGAAACATGTTCATGATGTCATATTCTCAGTGTTGGTAAAACACTAAGTTATTAAGAAGATAGTGTTTTTGTAGCTTTGATAGCTGAAGGATATGAGGCAGATAAAGTTTTATTAGGTACACTGATCTAGCTAGAACAAAATAGATCCTGTAGAAGGCCTAAAGCTTTTCTGGTTTTTCCTGAATGTCATTTGGTCTTACGTAAGCCATTAAATCTCCCTACTCTGAGCTATTCAGAATAACCATTGTCAGCTTTGAATAAAAGGTTTAACCAGCTTCAAAACTTTAAAAAATCCACTCGGGAATATTCTTATGATACTTTTAATTGCTTCTTTCCTACTGAGATATGAAAAATCATAATGAACCGGGGCTTGCGGTTTTGTGCTGCCTTGCCAACGCTTTGCTGTGGCTGCACGTGGAGCAGCCTTGACAAACACCCAGACACTGTGACAGCCCCAGACTGGGGGCTGATCCAGTTGTTCTCAGTAGAGAAATCCATCCATGGACTGCAGTGCATTTTGGATGAAGGCAATTTGCTTTCTTTTGAACTGACTCCAGAGCACGTGTGGGGAGTTAACTGAGACTAGAGGATGACACATGACCTAATCTGGTTACCATGTTGGTCTCTTGAGAGAGGTGGCTCTTACATGGAAATGATCTGCAGATTTCAGTTTCTCAGCATGGCTATAACCTATCTGTCTGTGTCTTAGGTGAAGAAATAGCCTGAACTGTGAGCATACACAGCTGGCAGATAACTGGGCCTGTGCATATGTGAATGTCTGAAACTGAACTTTTGAACTCTGCTGGCTGCAATCAGTATGGCTTGCTTGTAAATGCTGGTAGCATGTGGGCTAAAATGTAGTGGCACATCTCAAATCCTCCAATTAACAATCCAAAGCCTACAATTAATAAACGGGCCTGAAAAAGAACCAACAATGAGGAGGCTGATCAGATGTCAGGCTTCTGCCTTAGACTGTGTCCTGGTTTAGGCTGGGAGAAACAGAGGCTTGGATTCTGGAAAGAAGAGGAAGACAGAAAGGTGGCTTCCCAAAAAGAAATGGTCTTGAAAAGAAAGTTGTGGAGATTCTGGCTGGAGTAGAGATCCTGGATATGGGGGTAGGTCCTGGAAATCCATGGGCTGCATGGAGATAAATGACTGGGGACATGCAGGGACCCAGGCCAGTCATGCCTGAGACTGGTGGCTGCAAACAGCTGCATAGCAAGAACTAAAAACTTTCTGCCTAAATTTCTCAGGCTAGCAATGATCTTCCCCTGGGGAGGGGCAGTCAGATCTTAGTGAACCTATAAATCTTGGAGGAGAGCAAGTGAATGCATTTTAGATAATCAGGCTGGGTAAAAGCTCTCGCCTCTTTCATTCTTAAATGAATCCTGGTATTCAGTTCCACTGCTTGTTCTTGTTTATTCTGTTTTGCCAAGGACAGTCTGCTACACTACATGTGTAGTGGGGAAGAAGTTGTCCTCTCATGGAATGAAGATGGGCACCATTCAGGTTTGGCATATTGTTGAAACTGTGAAGTTTTTAAGAAATAAATGTATGCAGTTAATATGCATATATGTGCAACATGATAGACAGTTCAGAGGGGACAGCCTCTGTTTTTCAAAGTTACCATTGTAATTGGGAAAATCTAGGAAAATTTTTGGAATTTACTTTCTGTTAGGACAGTTAACAAGGTGTTAATTGGCATAAACAGTGCTCTTTGTGATGAAAAACTTTCAGAATGAGAGGGAGAGATCCTCAAAGTTTTTGGAGAGACATTCAGTATGACTCATCTGGGAGGAATTTAAAGTGGGAAGCTGGAGAAGTGAGAAGGCAAGATAATGTGTTGAGGTATCTTCTTCAAACTCTTTCGGTTTTTAGGGTAGGACTCTGATTTGAAAAATGTTGAGGATCTTTGGAAATGCGAAGTTGTACCCTAAGTGCATGGGGGTGGAAAAAATCCCTCTTCCTGTCTTCCCCAGGCAATTTTCTTGGCAACCTGGAATTTTTTATATTGCTTCACAACTCTTAAATACCATTTATCTGTATACAAGCATGGCAGTAAGGCTGAAGCCACAGCCCAGATCAGCTGGATTGGATCTGATCAGAAGACAAGGATTCATTAAGTTGCTTAGGTCAGTGGGAGCACTGGGAACCAGGGAATGACACCAGCAGTTTACTGCTCCCTTGGCTCAGCTTCAGCCAGGTTTGACCTGTCCTTGCCTCTGTGATACAATGGAATGTTTCTCGGGGGTGGCAGCTTTTGCTGGAATCACCTTTTTCAAGCAATTCATCCATAGCTGTGTGTTTTGGACAGTAATACAGGAAAGTATTAAGGGCTGATATTGAAGGTTGGAATAAAGTTATCAAACACAGTTTTGAGAGCTGTTAATTAGAGTTTAGATGGAGATGCAAACCCCTCTTGGATCCTGTGCAAGGTTGGATACCGAAGCGTAACTTACTGCTGGCAACCATCCCTCAGGTTTTGGCCTTTGTTGAAGGTCGCAGTGAAATAGGTTTGCTGTTGCAGAAGATTGATATCGCTTAAAAATGGCTTGCAGAATCTTTCATTCATTGGAAGATTTCAAAATCTTTACAGAAGGGGATTTGCCACAATTTTTCCCCCTTCCCTTCTCCACTAAAAATGGGAGCAGAGATGAAGTTCATTGGATTGCTCACATTTTGCAGTCAGCCAGTGGGAAAACCAGCAAGATAATCAAAGAGCCTTGGATTTTAATGGGTTATTTGCTTCAGACATAATTGAAGAAATGTAAGCCATTTTTTATAAGTTATTTTTCAACATCATCCTTTTGATAGGACCTTCTTCAAACATCTCTCTTAGATCTCTTGCCTTCTTTAATGACTGCTTATCTCTGATCTGCAACAGCTCAGTGACCTCCATGCTGTAATTCTGTCATTGATACAGCTGCCTCTGTGCTGCATGTCCTGTCCGTGCATTCCCAGTTTTCTGCCCCAGTGGCAGCATAGGTGACCTGAACAAGCCTGTTCAGGGGTGTCCTGGCCTGCCAGCAATAACCAGCTCTGCTTGGAGCTCTGTGTTCACATTTGCTTTCATGCAGCAGCTGGATTTGCTTTCAAGGCCAAACTCATGGCAGCTTTCAGAAGATGTCTTAGACATCCATTCCTGTTTCTTTCCTGTTAACCTGATCTTTGACTTCCTAGACAAGAGAGTTAAAGAAGCATTAATCCATCTGGTCTTCATGGGAACATTTGATTTGATGCCTGTCTACAAACTGATAGTGAACAGTGATAATGAAAAGAAAAATAGAGAAGTCTCTGAGGTGAGCAAGCAATTGGATGCAGAACGTGCACAAAATGTGGCACTTGAATGAGAAACATCAGTCTAGCTGGAGTTTGTTGGGGAGTTCATCAATAGTGAGTTTATTTCTGATCTTGTTTATCACTTTCATTAGCAACCTTGGCGTACAAAATAGACTGTGCTAATGAAATTTCCTGATGACACTCCACTGGGAGACAAGTCAGAGCTCTAGCCTATCTTAGTGCTGTAATTTAAAACTCACCTGTCCTTTCTGAATACATATTTGTATCTGTGCTTTTTAAAATTTCAGTGGTAAAAAAAAATTCCTCCCTTTTTTCTTTCACTGGACATATTAAAGGTTTAGTTTGGCCCAACTACTTGAAAAATTTATAATTTTTTAAGGTGTCTGTCAAGTTGGTATTCATTAATTTCTCCTGCCAAAACCCAAATGAATAATGTAACTTGACGCAAGAGCTCCAAGTGAGGGTTACAGATAATTATTCATTCTCAAGACTTTGGCTATGAATCATTTCTACTGTGCAGTCTATCTGCTTGTGTAGCACCACCAGTTTCATATTTCTTTGTTTCTGATGTAAATAATTTTCAATGATATAAAATGTGAGGGGGAACATGTTTGTGTTGAACACAGGTAACTATGACTGAAAGAAATGAAAGCCTTTAAAAGAGTTATAGGGGTACCTAAGTGGCAATTAGAATCCTTTAAAAATTCATTCAGATTTAGTGAAATGTTACTGGCAGTCATTCATAAAAGTAATTGCCCTGTGCACATGAAAAATTTAAATGTGGTAATTTAGTAATGAATCTGAGCTGTCAGAAGGCATTTTATGGGTAATCAGACATTCCTGAAGGCACAGCAGTGACTGAAGAAAATTGAAAAATAACTTTGTGGAGGCAAGATTATCTGAAATAAATGTTTTTTCTGGAAGCAAACAAAGAACTCTGTGATTTTTAGAAATGTATTACTCTGTAAGTCGATAAGGGCAACCACTGGAAGCGAATAAAGAATCAATTGTGTAGTTACATTGGTTCAGATTAGTCATTTTAAGTAACAGTCTTTGAGAAGTGGATACTTTTAGATTCCCAGATACTCCCTGTGCAGATGCATTATCCAGCCCCCAGGAAGGGGAAGCAGGAACTCTCCATTACAGCTTGCAAATCACTTTGTCAATTTTGAAAGAGAAATCTCGGTTCTCCTTTCATTTTACTTGGATGAAACTGCTGACTGTACTGGATTTAAATTTTGTTTCCTATAGAATAAGGGAGGATATAGCTGGCTGTGTGTTGTTGCAGGTCATATTGGGGACAGTGGGAAGTTTAGCTGGAGCTGCTGATGCAGAAGGAAAGTCAGTGCAAACCCTTGCCTCTGGATGTGGTAGCAGTTCACTCCCACTCTGTGCCGGTGTTAATGGACAAGGGCACTTTGAAATCTCTTCCATCCTATCTCTCTAAATCACTCTGGGTGCAAGGTCTCGTGGTGTTTGTCTTGGTTGTGTTACTGCTGTTCCTTTTGATCTTGTCTAGGTATTTCTGGGGGATTTTGAGACTGTAAGATTGGGAAGAAAACTTTTCCAAATATCAGATCCAGTTGGGACTGCTGGATATACCCTTTTGCCAGAACTGATTTGCCAACTGAACTAGATTTAAGGATTAGTTATGGGGTTTTTAATCTTCTCCAGTGTAGGAATACTATAAGGAGACATTCTTGTGTTCTAATTCATAGTGATTGTTTAAAAGTGCTGATCTCGGATGCTGTGTCAAGTATTCATGTAAATATCATTAGATGTTGGTTTTACTTTTTGTAATTTATGCATCTGGTATTCCTTTTCCTGATTTCTGCTGTTTACTGAGTTTATTGAATGCTAAAAGGGGGTCAGCTCTACTTGTTTTTCTGGTCTGCTTTAATTTATGATTTAATGGAAGCTTTCAAAAGAAAACAAGGTTTTGGGGTTTTCTCAGAACTGAAAAGAAAACTTATTTCTGTTGATGTATGGGTTTTTTTAATCACAACCTGTTTGTGCCCTCTATTTGCTGCAAAGCTTAAACATGTCAAGTTCTCTTTAGTGCTGTGAGAATGAATGTAAAATATTTTGGAATATTTCTACCATAAAAAATTATTAGACATAATTAGCAAAATAATGTCTCATGAGAAACCATAAGATGAAATATATAATTTGGCAAGAAGTAGTTCACTCCAGTGTTAAAGTTTTTCAATATTGTCTCCTTTTCCCATAGATCATTTAGAAGACTGATCACCACTTGGAAGGAGCAGTGATATTGAGCCTGTGTTTTTATTCTGCACTCTGGAATGAGGCCCTGCTCTTTCATCCTGGCTCTCTGGTAAGTCTCCCCACCTCAGGCAAGAAAATGAAGATACAGGTGAGAGAAAGCACCTTGAAGATAATTCCTTTCCATCTACAGCTGCAGTGTTTGGCCATTCTAAGGTTTGCAGAGCTATAAAACATTTGATAATCCCAAGGGTGGGGGAGAAGCTGAAGGACTTCTCTTGATGTGAAGCACTGAGGAGAAAGAACTGTGAAACAAAGATTATTTATAGAGGTTGCTTGCCAAATCAAAGCCCAATATTTAATTACATCTGTATACACTGTAGCCATGTTTAATAAAGACTTAAATGCAGTATTATATTGCTATTTGACTTGTTAGCATTTTGCCTTTTTTGTGCAAAACCTGGCACATACTGATGTGCTCAACTATGAGTAAAAGACTGAAAATCACTCAAGGACATGCTCTCATTTAACATAGCCTTTTTTAATCAGTTGTGGTTCTGTCTGCTTGTGAAGCATGCACTGATGGTCACTAATTGTTTTGTGTGCGACATTTGCCATGGTCAGATGAGAAACTTGGTATCTAAGGGGAGTTGGGAGTGGGCAGAGGCTCTTTGGGGTATGTGGGAATTGAAGGGTTGCTCTTGGTGTATTTGTCGTACTTGGGGTTTGAATTCTGTCTATTTAGGCAGCATGATTGACAGCAGCACTTTACAAATCCAGTTGACCCTCATAAGTAGTCTTGTCACTTCAACAGAGATGCCAAGGAAGTCCTGCTGGGCTTGAATTCCTGTTTCTTTTAGATACAGTTTATCTAGGTCAGGGTTGAAGTTCTTGCTCAGAGCACTGCACTTCCCTGTCACTGCTGTTGGATTGACACAGACAGATTTTCATGTTTCTAGCCCTCAAATGCTGCAAAACAGTGGTGCTCTTTAGGATTTCTCTAATGCCTGGTGGCTGGCTCTGGTCCTGCTTTTGGTCTGTGTACATGGAATTTAATAGGCAACTTCTTGCTACAGACTTAGGCCTTTCATTTTTTCCACTCCCTTCTCTCAATATTGCAGTGCTTCAGTAGGCTCCTCTTTGACCTCATGTCTCATCCCCAGCCCCACTGTTCATTTCCATCATTTGAAACTCAGTGCCAGCTGTTGGTGCATTGCTGTACTGAGAATGCCCTGTGGCTACCCAGATGGCAGCACTCAGAGCTGTGCTTATGGAGCAAACAGCTGGTGCAGGTGTTCAGGTAAGGAGGGTGGGATGAGAGCCATCCATTGTCCTCCCTTGGACACTGGTGGGAGTCACAGAGCCCTGAAATCATAGAACGTAGGACCCTCTCCACCAGCGAGTCCGGCCAACGTCTGAAGTTGAATGGTCTGCAAATTCCCCTTCTTTTCTATGTTGGCTGCTTACAGCATGTTCTTTTGGAGCAGAAAGATGCATTTTCTGGCCATGGCTGTTTGCTCATCAGTCACTGTCAACTGGAAAATTGGCAGGATATTGACAAGGCTGCTGGCTTTCCTAAAGCTCACCAAGGTCTGTGCCCTGATTTTGGGAGCAAATAGTCAGTGAAGTTTTCAAACTCAATTAGGAATTTCAACCTTTATTGTACAATAAGGGCCAAATGAATGCTGTTCAAAACTGGAGCTGGTTGTGTTGCTTTCCTCAGAGAAATGCATCTGCTCTGGGTTGGGTTTTTTTCCCCACCATTGGCACATTTGTTTGTGTTGCACAGGGAACTGGGTATGTTCTGAAGCTGTCTTCCCTACCAAGCAGGAGCTCTGGCTTAGCTTTGGTGGTTATTTAAAATCTCAGAAGAGAATCATCAGCTGCTCTGCTTGTACATTCAAACACACAAGGTGATATGCTAATTGGGCTTTCATTAGTGCCTGGCTGACGTCACCAACAGAGTAGAAAGGGGCTAAGCAGATGAAGTACTTTTCCACTCTGGAGCTGGTACTGACGCAGCTATGTACTATAGCTTGCTTTTTTTTTTCTAATTTGGAGCAGTTCTAATTTTCTGTGTGACTGCATCTGTGCACTGTAGCATTCAAATATTGCCCTGGTGTATTACACTCAGAGCTGAGCTTTTTATGAAAAAGGGAACAGAGGCTGTGAAATTCCTTTTTTTTTTCTTTAGTGTTATTACTGTCTGGGGTAGATTCAATTAGGTTAGACAAGTAAAATTTGTGATTTGACTCATCACTGCTGTTCACATATGAGTTCATATCTGCATATTTAGGCAGTCTGTCTCCTCTGAGAAACACAGATACCGTGGATAATAAGCAGCTGCATGTCATTTAATGAGCAAGTGATAGGCACAGTCCTGCTTTTCCAAAAAGGTATCTACAGTGTGAGCTCAAGCAGAAATTGTAGCTGAATTTAAACAGAATCTGTTCCTTTTTTCAGAACTGCTAGTAGAAACCCTTGCAAACTGAGAAGCTTTTACATAGCAAGCAGATTTAGCAATACAGTACATGAAGGATCTGTATCCCATCGTGGGGTGTGGTACTGCATCAGAAGCCCACAGAGCTGTGTTCTTATTTTCATCTCCAGAGGTGAAATACTTAATCTCTTTGTGCCTCAGCTACCCCATCACCTGTACAATAAGGACAACATCTTCCTTGATAAAAAGTTTTGCTATAACAAGTCTAAGATGAGCTAAGTCTGCATCTTCAGGAACGAAAAAATTGCATTTTGGTCATGGTAACTACTACATGTAGCTTAAGAAGGGGTAGCTTTGCTTGATATGAAACCATTTTTACTCAGCTCTAAATGAAATAATTTGATTTTGTTAAATGTACTTAAATACAGTTGGTGTTGAAAGTGGATGTCTGTAATTTGGAGAAATATTTTTGTCTTGTAATAGATTAACTCAAATATAATAAAAAGGATAAAGATAGAAGGGAACTCTGATGTTGAAAAAGTCATAGCGATACCATTAGGATTATTTATTTTTTAAACCAGAAATCAAGAGTGCAGAAGTATTTATTGCTTTAACTTCAGCAAAAAAATAGTGACAGCAGGGACCTTGTTAAACTGGGACATGCATTTTAGTGACTAGAAACCTATTGTAATCACAATTAGAGAGTTATGATCTTAGGCTTTGCTCCATATGTCTGTCTTAAAGAGGGTTATTAATGCTGTTCATTTGCATCCAGCTTGCAGACAAAAACACTTAAATATTTTCTTTTTGCTTCTGTCATTAGCTGGGGTGCATAGATAAAATGGCTGGGACTATCTTGCTCCTTAGTTCAATTATTAGACCTCTAAAAAAATCTGACAACAGAGGATGAAGGATTATTCCAAAGCCTGTCAGTGGGATGAACAAATGAAATCCATCATGAATTTAAATGCAGCCATGTATTCTAACCTCCTGCCTTTCACTGGAGCTTTTTTGTATTTAAAGTTTATAATTTTTTGAAACGTGGGCAAGGACAAATTCAAGGAGTTGCTCAATTTTTTGTCATGAGGTCATATTGTCATTCATTTACTTCTCATCTATCTCACTGGGGAAGAGTTAGGTAAGGTTTTTGTTGAGGAATCATGCACAGTGGGGATGCAGTTCCTAATTCCTTCCACTCTTCCAAGCAGAATGAAATCCCTGGGTGATGAGTGAAGGAAGCAAGCCCAGTGACTGCTGTGGTTGTACACAGTAGTAACAGCAGACAGTCCTCTTGCAGGTGTTGTGTTTGCTCCATTTCTGCCTAGGAGTTGTTCCTGAATTGCTTCATGATTGCTATCACCGGGCACTTGGAGTCCCAGGAGAGGTGACTACTTTTTGGGACTGTAGTTTCAATTGTGTGGGACCTTAAAGATAAACACAGGTCTGTGACTGAGATATGAATAGAAAGAGATACACAGGAAATAACCCCAGCCAGAAGTGATATGTTTTAATCTTTATAAATGGAATTCTTCCCAGGAGAAGCAAAAATTGCTGTTAACAAAGATGGTCCTCTTTAATAGTCTCCTTTTCTCATAAAAACATTGATTGTTAAAAGGGAATGGCTGTTTGTGAGCCAGAAGCAGCTTATTTGCCCACCAGATGGAGCTAGGAAATTCTTTCCGGGCTGGCCGAGAGCTAGTGAGTACTCCAAGCTTTCCTAACCTTGGGTCCTGCAGTGTGGTTAACGCAGGAGTTCATTGCCCGGTGTGTGACCCTCCCTGAGCTCCCTGCTCGGGGGCAAGGGCAGCCAGGCTGGGCTCTCCCTGGAGGGGCTGCAGGGACACACAGGCTCTGGCTGTTCTTTAGTCCATCCGTGTTTCTGTGTCAGTTTATGCTGGCGTTTCCTGCTAACACTGGTATTAGCAGTACAGTTTGCTGGGGGGAGTAGGCATGGCAGCTGCACTCTGTACAGCAGAGGAGAGCTGCTTGTCAGGAATGTTGGTGGCACCGAGCCTTGCGGGAGGGCCCTCTGAAACTTTCAAAGGTACCTTTGAAACTGCATTTGAAAGGTACTTTAGAAGACCTTGGTGCTCCTTTGAGGTGTGCTGTGTCTCCTCTGAGGTGAGAGCAAACCTCACTTGTTGTCTTGTTGATGGAGGCTAAAGGCCATCCCCCCACAAGACAAGCACTACATTTTTCTTTCTAAAATGAACCAGCTACTGCTGGTTTATAGCCAAGGATTAGTACCTGTGGCAGTCCTTGTGTACTCTTCTGACTGAATGCTCCTAAAATCTGACACCCAGGTGTGAAAGCACGTAAGGAGGAGTTAATTTAAAATAAGATTAAATAATTATGGGGAAGGAGGGCAAAGGTAATTACACCCAGCAGTCAGATATTTAACTTCTTTAGCTCTTTTCTCCTTTAAAATGTAATGGCCATTTACCTAGTTTGTTTCAAGAACTTTACTTTTGGTCAGTGGTGCTGTGGTTGTTTGTTACATCAGATGCTTATTGCAATGAGGCTTTTAAAGCTTTTGGTTCTCACATTTTAAGGGTTAGAGTGGAGCGGAGAGAGGTTTAATTGAAAAAAATTGTTCTAATTAAAATTACTTGTCAAAGTGTTTTTGACAAATCTGCTTATTAGTGAAGAAAATAATATAAATGGCTTAAACACTACAGATAAGGAAACACAACAAAGAAGAAAGCAGCTTATGTACTGTTTTATAGGAGATTTCATTGAGTGTAATCAGGAATGGAGTAATAGGAAGACTTAATTCATCTACGCTTGAGGTAAATTAAAGCAGTTGAATTAGGTTCTGGTTCCTAAAAATTCTACTTTGGCCTCCTGGAGTAGATGTTTTGTTTAGAGGTTTTGTTCTAGAATCAATTTTTTTATTTCTAAAACATTATCTCTAGCAGGATGACTTGAACATTTTTATGTGAAATCGAAGAGGATGGCTTAATTAGCCATAGCAGAGATTGAGTGGGATAAATCACATGGCTAAATGATGCTATGCAGGTGGAGGAGGTGGAGGGTTAGGGAGCCTGTGGGGTTTTTCACAGAGCTACAGTGGTGAGAGCTGGGCCAGCAGGAAGTTCCAGAGTAACGAAGAAATGTTATGTTGTGTTATCTAGAGCTGGCTGGCAAATCAGAATAAAGCTTCTGTCTGAACAACAAACTGATATTAGGGACAACCATTTAATGTTTTTGGGGCTATTTTGTCTCCTTGGATTTCATTTTTAAAAAGTTCTTAGCAATGATCAGGCAGGTGCTACAACCAGCCTTGATGAGAATGAATAACAGCTCAGGTAAAAACAGGGGAATAACTTGGTGGAGTTAAAAGAGCTGAAAGGAGAATGTCTGACTCAGTTAATATCCATCAAAGGTTGCTTCTTAGTGCTGGTGAAGGATGGGTGAGGTTCCAGAGTGGGGTCAGCATTTGAAAGAGCTTTGAAAATGGAAGCAGTGGGGAAAGGTGGGGGGGGAGGAGGAAGGACAAGCAGAGATCTTCAGTTTTTAGAAGAACAGTGGGATGAAAAGTTTAAAACAAACCATCTTGAATACAATGGGGTGTTTCTACAGTCAAATGTGTTAAACCATGACACCATTTCCTTCCACATTAGGAGAGCAGACCATGTCAATAAGGAAGTGGCAATTTTTATCTTCACTGCAGGAGAGCTTCTTGAGTTTTGAATGACCTTCTCATAAACAAAATAAAGACACACAAAATGAGAATAGTATTGTGGGTGGAGGCTCAAAGAGCAGCTGTGACTTTCTGTGAAATGGGGACAATGCAATGTGTGGGATTCCTTGGGAGGGTGTGGTGGGTCTAGTGCCTGTCAGTTCATAGACCAGCAATTTGTGCGAGGAACTAGAAAATGTGTATTGCATTTCTAGGCCATGCACAGCTGGAAAGGCTGCAAGCACTGGGATGAAAGGATTAACATTCAAAAGGATCTTGACAATTAGAAGAATTCATTTGAATTAAGTGGGATTCAGTTCAAGGACAGGCACAGAGTCCTGTGATGAGGTATAAATTATGTGTAAGATTAACAGATGAATGAACAGTGAGCTGGGAGTGTTCCAAGGAAGGACATGGGGTTATGGTGAATGACAAACTGAACAGCAGCTGAGGACATCACAGTGGTGCAGGGTAACATAAACAAGACTATAGCCTGCAACACAGAAGAAACAACCTTGGGGCTGTGATTGGCACTGTTATGGCTGCAGCTGGAGCATTTTGTCCTGTTCCAGACCCCATATGGGGATGTGGAGTGAGTGGAGATCAGAGATCTAGAGAACACAGGCAGTCAGGAAAGGTTGGAAGAACTAATCTGTTTAATCTAGAGACAAGATAGCTGCAGAACTGTGAGAGTTCATAAAATTGAATGAAAATAAATGACTGCCTCAGAGAAGGAGGTATGCTCTGTGTGGTACAGATAGCACAAGAAGTGGTGGCCTTAAACTTCACTGGAGGAATATTAGTGGGAAAAGCTTTCTCTCAGCAGGACTACATAGACTAGTGACATAAAAGTTATTAAGAACAGGGTAAATAAATTTCTGAGGAAAAGAATCTTGGGTGCTATTGCTATTGGAATGGGACAGAGAATGAGTAAGACTGCCCTTGATGCTCTTCCAACAAGCTAAGCTTGTTTCCTTTAGATGTCCTACTAAAGAACTGCAGACACCTGCCTGGGCACCACAGGCACATGAGAACACCCAATTCTTGTGTTTTGTTTTGTTCAAAAATAAGCAGTAGCAACCAGAAAAGGGGAAGCTCCTGCTGTCCGTAAGCTGATGGGAGACATTCAGCTGTCCTGCAAAACTTACTGTAGTAAAGGAGGCTTGAGAAAAAGAAGAGAATGAGACTTTCTCCTGCTGATAGCTGGCCTTTGCAAGAGTCAAGTGATTGCGTCAGTCTTTTGATGCTGTGGTCATTGTTGACTGGTTTTGGTTTTTTTTAAAGAGGATCTTAAATCCAGGCGCTGCTTTGCAGGGTCAGCTCCAAAGTTCTGCAGAGCACTGTGCATGGCATGTGACAAGCAAGCCAAAAGCAAATGACCAACACACAAGCTGTGAAACTTTAGGTCAAAACCTGCCTCTGTGCTGGATTTCTAGATCTTGGAAAGGTAGGATCTTCTGCTTGAAATCACAGAAAATCCCTAATAGACCTACATTTAGTATTATTTTTGAAAACACAAAGTGTTCAAAGTATAGTTATGCAATACATATCACCTTGATTGAAATTACATGAATCAAAATTAGACTAATCAAATAGTTCCTTATGATCCTAGGAGGTAAGATGTTAACAATCACAAAGTTCTTACAAATGTAAATAGTAATTTAACTGATTATAATGACATTCCAGTGTGATACCTTTTTTACAGATGATGTGTTATACTTTGTTTCTGTGTTGAGAGTGTAATCAACTCTGAGACGGTAGTGGAGAGTGGCGGCCCTGTGTATTGCTGGACTTTACCAGTAACTTGTTATTCTGGTGTGTTTTGCAAAGTAATTTTTCTGGTTTGGGGTTGGGTTTTTTGTTTGTTTCTCGTTTTTGTTCTTTTATCAGGCACAAACATTCGAAGTGGTATATTTATAACTAAGTGGAAGTTGAGTCTATTTAATAATTGGAGTAGTCTGAGAATCTTGGATTACAAAAGCTGTGGAAACCAGTTTTGTTCCTCCTGGTTTGTGGGTAACAACAACATGCTGCCTTTGTTTTTTCTGTATTCTTTGCCTGAAGGGGGAGAAAAATGGTAAGTGGGTGTCTCTGGTAGACGGTCTGGTAAATAGAGAATGATTTCCACTTAAAAGAACTGATTCACCATGCTTCTTAAGCTGGGGCCATCATCTTGGATTAGTCTTTTGTATTTCATAGTGGCTTGCTAAGAGTAAACAGAACTTGTGCAGTGTAAGGTAAAGAGATGCAGGTGGGCTTTTAATTTTAATCTATCATATGAGTTTATGAAAAAAGCATTACTCTAGTGCTAAAAATATTGCCAAATAGCCCTTTTATGTGTAGTCAAATCACTTTCTTATACTAGTCCCTCTTCTTCTGGTACTAGTCCATCAATCTAAAGAATTACATTGGTTTTATAATGGTGAGACAAAAAAGGTATGGAAAGGGAGGACTTTTTTGAAGGATGACTGTAATGACAGAATGAAATGGTAAGTTAAGAAAACCAAGGAGGCAAGGGGAGATTTAATGTTTGGTTCCTGCTAGAACAGTTTGTAGATTGTGAGTATTTCTCTGGCTGTGGAGGATGTACTGTAAGAAGGTTTTCCTACAATATTTCAGGAAATTGGCTTTTGGCACAGTAAGTCAATGGATGTGGTACCACTGACTTTGTCAGAGTGATAGTTATGGCCAGTATATGAAAGGCATAGAAATTATGGGGTAAAAGGCAGTATGGAAATATGAAGAAACTCCACGTTTTGTGAACCCCCAGACTGTTTTTAGTTATGCCTGTAGGCACCCACAATTTTCTGTGCTATTTTGTATATCCATAGGACACAAATGGCACAGCATCAGGAAACACAAAGCTGTCTTTATAATATACTATTTGCAGGAACTACTGTGTCTCAAACAAGTGAGTGACAAGCAGAATTATCTTTCTATATGTTTCTATGGGTCTTTCTTTTTATTTAAACTGTGCTATCAGAGTGAGATAAAAGAGTTGCTAATTGCATATGTGTTCAAATGCGGCTTGGAAATGCCAACTAAACTATTTCAAATGAAATGCAGCTAAGGATTTGAAATTTAAATTGCAACATGGAAAGAATGTGGTGGGGTCTATTCCAAAAGCAATGGCTTAAATGAGGAAGTGGTTAGAAGCTGGGGCTGGCACTCTGAAGAGCTGGGTTTGGGTCCTGGCTCTGCTGCACACTGGCTGCGTGGCAAATCGCTTCCCAACTCGTTCATGCACTTCACCCTCCATTCTGACTTTGTTCTCCTTGATGTAGGGACTAAGTCCCAGTGCAAGGGTTTTGGTGTGGAGCACAGTGGGGCCTCTTCTCATCTGAGGCCTCTGAGTGCACAGATGGTTTGGAGGATAAAGGATGACAGTAATTGGTGTGTCTGAAATTCATTCAAGAACTCATCCAGCTGAGTATTTTGGGCTATCTGGAAGGATGGTGTGGAAAAGAATTTTCCAGTGAATAAGACTTGTGTTTATCCTATAGCGTCCAACTGAGCAGCCAGAAGTTAGTGCTATCTGAAAGAAAAGGGGCAAAAGTGAACTTGGACTGCTTGACAGTAATGGCTGGAGAGCGAATGGCACTGCCCATCCCTGTCTGCCCTCAGGAGCTTCCTGCAGTGCTGAAAATGATTCTCTCAGTCTGTTATCCTGAAGTTATCACATAAACCCGTCTGAAGGAATTCTACAAAAAGGCTCTGTGTTTTCTGCCACTGAATCTGGTTAGGGAAGGAAGGATAATGCAAGCTACTTTGATAGGGTACAACCAAAAAGTGAATAATTGAGAGGGAAAGCTACTGAGGACATCTTTAGCCAAAACCTTGTTGTGTGCTAAGGTAATACAAGTACAGTCTAGAATGCCAACAAAGTATTTTGCATGAAGTCTGCAATCATTTAAATATCATTGCTTCAAATAGGCTTAAATGGAGACACAAGATCATTCCCACTCCAGAACACTGAGAAACTTTGGAGGACAGTGTTAAATATGAGTCCAATTTCAATGTTTATATATTTCGGTTTCCCAGCCCTGTCCACAATGTTGAATGTGAATGTGCATCAGATGCAGTCATTTTCATGTGAGTATTCTGGTTTGACTGCATAGATAATCTCAATCTTCCCTCACACAGCAGCATGGCTGCTGAAGGATCCATGCTGTGACTAGACCTCTGTAGAGGGTTTCATGGTTGTTGATGTTTGGAAACCTCAACTGATAATGTTTTATTCATTCTCAGTGGAATACAAGTACATGGGAGAATAAACAGAAGTGGTATGCTGGAAGTCATCCATTTACTGAAAAGGGATGGTGCAAATATCTCCTGACAAGCAGGAGGATGGAAATACCTCTTTCCTGATTCTTGTGTCTAGAGAATATTTGAGATACATACTGCATACTCAGTACTTAGCTTGGTGTGTAGTACACTGACATTTCATGATCCTGACACATGCAGAACACTTCCTCTTCTGTACCACTACTTCTCAGGCATATTGGGTTTGCAGAGATCTGGTTCTCTCTCACTCCTCATCCAAGATGGCCTGTTCACACCTTCACTGCTCCTACTGGATTAAATAATCAGGCTGAGACTAAGCTCTTTCAGCATCAGAGGTTAAAGATGATGGGGAAGAGATTGCTGTAGCTAAAACGATAGGACGTAGGAACAAGATTGTTCTCTGCCCAGCAAGACACTTCCCTGATTGGAAATATCAAGTAGTCTAAGAAAGAAGAGGATTTCTAATTACAAAGCTGATAGTGGCTTAGTCTCTGTCCATGAATCATTTGTACTCTCCCTCAAATAGTTGTCTTTTTCAAATACTAGTTAATATTAGTCTAGAAATAGCACATCTTTTTTATGAATGATTAAATTATTTATGTGTTACTTTGAGCCTCTTGCTTGGTTAGCTTGAAGTTGTTGTGTAAGAGTCATCAAGAAGAGGAGTTGGATAAATCCAATGGTATTATCTAGATACGTGCCTGATCCAATCCAACATGGTTAATAACTGATAACTTTTTTTAGTGTCTCATGTTTGTTTGGATTCAATGTTATGACTTGGTATTACCCAGTCTAATTTCTGGGTAAAGTTATTGAATTTATTTAAATGAGAGCCTGGATGATTAGCTAGTGTAGGGGTTCTCTCAGCTCACTATTCTCATGCTTAAAGAAAAAAGCCCTAGATAAAATGTGTGAGTGTATTTTTAACAGCCTTTGACACTGTTTGAAATGTTGATGACCCTGTTGATCCTACATTAGTGAGGAATTACAGTAGCTTACTCTTGGATGGAGAATTAAAATTAAAAAAGGACTACAGTATTGCTTTTGCATCCTTGGGACATAATGGTTTGTTATTTCACAGAGAGATTAGTGAAGGCACTAATCCCAGCTGCAACTAAAAAGCTCAAAAAAGACTGAGGCTTTGTAGGAAATCTGTGGCTTGTGAGGTTTCCTGCCTCCCCAGTTTCTGCTGTTGTGGGACCAAACAATAAAGGATGCTGTGATCACAATCTTTCTTTTGCTGTCACTTGGCCCAGAATATTGTAGTCTTCTAAACATGGATGAATTTACTTTGTCCATACTTTTACTTGTCCATACTTTTGTCTTTCAGGTCATTAGTGAGGTTTTTATGGATTTATAGATTTGTCACAATCTTAGTGGTATGTTATGAGCTCCTCTGTGAAATCTAGCCGCAGGTTAAGGTTTAAGAAGTTGTGTTGACAGCAGTTGGGTTCTTCTAGCAATGGTACTGTTGAATGGTTTGCTCTTCAAAAATCTGTTCTTGTTTAGACATCAAGCTAGGAATTTGTGTCTGCAGTTGGGCACAGTTATGAAAATAAACACTCAAAATTTAAGAAAATTAAGAAAGGTTAATTTTAATGAAAAGAGTCCAGCTTGATGTTAAAGAAGGCTCAAGACAATAGGTTAAAAAGGGACAGAAACTGCCAAGTAACCCAGGAATGACTGGTGCTTTTAAGAAGACTCTAGATTTTAAGTCTAGATCTCTTAAAACTGAAGTATAATGAAGAGCAATGCTTGCAAGTATAACTGCATTTTCAGAATTTTTTTGTGATAAACCCTGTGTACTATTGATTAAATGGTTTTAATCCTAGCTAGAGTTGAAATGATAAGCCCAGTGAAAACCTATTTTATTATCTATGTAGTGAGTTGGTTCAGAGCATATTTCTCCTCCCTGTCCCTGGAGAGCTGTCCAAGTATACTTGTTTTTTCTCCAAATATGCTTTGAAATACAGGTTTTTTTTTCAGCATGGGCACCTTTTTCACAGTGTTGCTTTGATCTCTTGATAAGATCAGTTTCATTGGTTAAACAGGCTGGGGAAAACGATGGTGTAGAGAAATGCAGCAATAGAAAACAGATCTGCAGTAAGATTAAAGGCTTGGGAAGCACTGCTGTTTACTGTACTGATAACCAAAAAGCTTTTAATTCCCAGATTTAAGCAAGATACATGTTACAGCCACACCTGCCTCAGAAGATTATTTTTTCCATCATGTGAACTAGAAACACAGTTTTGTAGGAGTGAAAACTAAAATATTCTTATTATCAACAACTTACGTTTCATTATTGCATATTTATACTTTGACCCAATTTGCTATCTTATCAGAACAGCTGAAGGGCTAGTGCAAGGCAAGAGCATGGCTTAATCTGAAACTATGGCTTAAGATATTTTTAAATTTATCAACTGATTGCCAGAAAATGAGTTTGGTTGCTGATGTGCTCTGGAGTGTCAGAAAAGCTCAGTTTGGCCATGGCTGTGGCTGAGGGAGGTGCTGCTACTGATGGTGCTTTCAGTTCACACAATCTGTGCAGTCTGTTCAGTTGTACACCCTGGGTCTGCCCTTGACTACTGCTGAGTGGACAGGTAGTTTAAATGGGAACAGCACATTTGGGATTTTGTTCATGATGAAATCTAGGAAAACATTTCTTCATTGTTTCATTTTTCAACATCAGCTTGAGGCATCTCAGTTCTGTGAGCCTCTGAGCATATGGACCAAGATTTAATGCATGTCTTTCTCTTACGATTCTCCAAGCTGTGTTCTTCTGTTTTAATTAAATACTTAATCTATAACATTGAAAAAGAATTGTACCAAAAGAAAATAGCTTCCCCAGGGGTTCTTTCTGCTGCTGCCAAATGCTTTGTAAGTCACCACTAGGAGAGCAGTGCCAGCATGATGTATGGAGCTAATAGATCAACATGATGAGGTGGAGCTGGAAAAGAGAGGGTTGGGTTTTTAAGGTTGTGTCTTCCTACATTCTGATTTCTGTGTTAATTTCTTTGTGAAGACCTGGGCAGTGTGGTCAGGTTTATACATGGCAATTAGGAGAATCAAATCTTTCAAGTGGCTGAGTTCATTAGCATGATAGGTTCCTGTGTAATTCTTTCCACAGCTATTGAGATGGCTTGGGGATTCTTTAAGCTCCATTCTCAACAGAGGTAAAGGAACTTAATTTTATGGACTTACATCAATGCACATAATTTTAAGCTCATTATAATTTGACTTCTGAAAATGGTACATACACTCCTAAGTGCTTATGAAAATGTGATGATAATTCTCACTGAAAGTCAACAGGATTTAGAATTTCCAAAGGCAAAGTACCTTCTGAAAATCACACATTACTACTTTATTTATTCAGGAAGCTGTGACTTACTTGTCAACCTCGTTTTGCTCTAAGAAGATCAGAAGTCACACTAGGCCTCATCTGTTGCCAGGTTTCACACATGAAGATAAAGTGGGAACATCCAGTCAAAATTTGTTTTTCATCTTTAGTGAAGTCTTATTTTAGTCAAAGTGAGAAAGCCCAGTTTGACCATGTATTTTTTTCAGATCACCTTTTTTCGCAGATCAGTGGGCCTTTGTCCAGAAATTTCTGAAATCAGAAATTTCCTGAGAACCACAGCACTCTTTTATCATTACTGTTGTAATCAAATCTAAATCATAATGGTAGATGATCTGGATGAGGGGATGAAGTGTGCCCTCAGTAAGTTCACAGATGGCTCTAAGCTGGGAGGGAGTGTTGGACTGCTTGGAGGGCAGGAAGGCTCTGCAGAGGGATCTGGATCTATGGGCCAAGGACAGTGGCGTGAGGTTCAATGAGACCGACTGCCAGGTCCTGCACTTTGGCCACAACAACCCCGTGCAGAGCTACAGGCAGGGGACAGAGTGGCCTGGGGGGTGCTGGTCAACAGTGGCTGACCATGAGCCAGTGTGTGCCCAGATGGCTAGTGGCATCCTGGCCTGTATCAGCAAGAGTGTGTCCAGCAGGACCAGGGGAGGGATTGTTCCCCTGTACTCAGCACTGCTGAGGCCACACCTTGAGGGCTGTGTCCAGTTTGGGCCTCTCACTACAACAAGGACATGGAGGTGCTGGAGTGTGTCCAGAGAAGGGCAATAGAGCTGGTGAAGGGTCTGGAGCACAAGTCCTGTGAGGAGCAGCTGATGGAGCTGAAGGTGTTTTAGCCTGGAGAAGAGGATGCTCAAGGGTGAATTTATCACTCTCTAAAACTGCCTGAAAGGAGGGTGTAGCCAGGTGGGGATCAGCCTCTTCTCCCAGGCAACCAGAGACAGGACAAGAGGAAATTGCTTCAAGATGATGCCAGGTTGGGCATCAGAAAGAATTTCTTTACAGAAATGGTTGGTAAGCATTGGAATAGGCTGCTCAGGGAGGTGGTGGAGTCATTGCCCCTGGATGTGTTCAAGAAACAACTGGGCTTGGCACTTAGTGCTATGTTCTATTTACTGTGGTGGTCAAAGGTTGGAGCCTGTGATCTCAGGTCTTCTGCAACCTGAATGATTCTGTGATTATGGCTTTAAGATGAGCTGCAGACCACTTCTTATTACATCATGCACGTCCAGTCTCAATTGCTTTGGCTGAGATGTTGTGACTGTTAAAGATAAACTTGCTTGGTGTCTTCATACACCAGAGAATGCCAAGTGGAAGACACAGATTACAGGAGCAGAGTCTTTAGGTGCACACATATGGAGAAGATCTTTTGAGCAAATGTTACTGATGCTGACTGTGGTGTGATGAAAACTCATGGGCAGAGGGCTTTTAATAAGCAAATAAAGTAAAATGCTTCTTGTCATTTATAGTGGGATTAATCAGATAAGAGGCTTTTCAAATTGCAGATGCCCTTTTCATGAGCTTTGAACCCAAATCCTGAAGCCTTAACAAGTCTCACTGCAGGCAGTAACAGCTTTGGAGCACAAACACATCTACACAGTAGATAAGATTACCTGATTAATTTAAGCTCATAAAACAAAGGTCCTGTTACTGTAAAAACTTGTCATGGTTGATTTTTGAAGGTCACTTTGTGCTATGGCAACAGAGAAACCGTGCTTGTGGAAGGAAGAATCAGATTTGAAGCAGTGGGGAGAATACATAGAGGCATAAAAAGTTGCACTGGTATTTGCTGAAGGAACCAGCAATCCCTTTAGAGAACAGGCAAGACAGGCTGTTCTTCCCCATCTGATCTGACTAGTTTCTCTCTCTGATTATGTTTACACTTGTTTTTTTCTAGCTGAAGTTGTGCTGTTGCTCAAATTAAACCTAAATAACTGGCTAACCTGAAATAGTTGAAGTATTTCTAAAGCATTTGCTATTCCTGGTGAAATACATGGACAATCAGAAACCACAGTGTTTTGTCATGTCAGATTGGGATGGATTGCATGGAAGGGAGAGAGCTGTCCACTGGTGCACAAGGACTACTCTGGGTAGTAGGTGTGCATGGGACTTTCATACAGGGGTTTTCTTTGGATATTTTTCTCAGACTTCTCTGTATGTAAGAGGAATGAAATCCTAGCTTGAGAGACATGAAAAAAGGGAAAAGACACTAAATGATCTGATGGTCTGATTGGATGAGATCCCAGACACAACCTATCAAGAGTTGGGATACAGAGGCAAAGAAAACAGTTTTGGAGTTCTCTATTGCTGAATAATGTCTCTTTATGGTGACCACATTCATGCCCAGAACAGGTTAAAAACTGAAGGGCTATAGCTAAGTGATTGTTATATATAATTTTAAAACAGGGTAAATAACATCTTTTCCTTTATGTTTGCCATCTGATTTGGCTGCTCAGTTAAGGCCAAGTCACACTCTTGCATTTGTTAGGACTAATTTCCTGTGTGAAAGCCCAGAGCTGATCCATAACCTAAACCCCATGTCAAAGTGCCCTGCTAAAAGCATTATTCCTCTGACAGTTCACATCACCTGTTGGCTTCATAGTGTAGTGGCTCTATTTACAGTGTGTTACTCTGAATTACGTGCTGCCAGCCATCTGTAAAGTGCACTGCAACTTGTTATCACCTGCTTATGGGCATTAAAAAGACTGATGGACCAGATTCTCCTTTACAGAAAAGCCCCTTTGTGTCACTCTGTCTGGTTTAAAGGGACTCTGAGATGCAATTAATATGATCTATTCCCACTTTATGATCCATCTGTACTTCTGCATTGTGTAAGGGACCCCAACATAAATGAAAACCAGGTCACTGGGAATCTGGTCATGTTCAGCTGCAAGGTGGACAAAGGATCTCTGAAGAATATTAATAGTAAATGCACTGGTCTTCCCAGTACTGTGAACACCAGCCCTTAAATTTGTCATCTATCCTGCCTGCCTTGTAGATGAGGAACCCAGCATACAGAGGCAATAGGTGATGTGCCTGCAGTGTGGAGCAGAACCTGAGTCCTGTCACCAGAACCAGCAGAAATATTTAATTTTATTGAGGACTAAGGTGCATGTGCAGAAAGCAGAGTTCTTTTGAGCAGAAAGCAGATTTTTTCCCCCTTGAATTCCTTTCAGAGGAAGTAAGTCCAATCAGAGTGTGCAGAGGACAGAGCTGTGGAAGGCTATAGGACAATCCATTTGCCTGCCTCTTGCTGATTCCCTGGCACTGCAGCCCTTAGTGTCCTGGGAATGGGGGACAGTCTGTATGGCTGTTTGCTCTGGAAATTTTAGGGTCCCAAAGCCTGACCTCCCACACAGTGGGGAATGTCGGGTCTGTCAGAAATTTGCTAGTAAACCAGGTTTATGAATGGAAATTGCCTGTCAGCTATGGCTGCTTGGTAAAACAGGTCCATTTCTGCAAAAAGATTCATTAATTTGCTGGAATCTGATAAAATGAGAAGTTTTTCAAATTATCCTCCTGGAGCTACTTTCTGCACTCACTTCCTGGACTTAATCACCCAAGAGTGCTTCTTCTCTGTGTCTGTCTCTCTTGCTACATGCAGTAAGGGGAAATTCTTCTGCAGATAACTGATTTCTTTTTTCCTGTCAGATGCTTCTTTATCTCCTTTATTAGGTTGTCTCTGCATTGCCAAATTTTAGCACTCACTGATTGTTACTCCATCAGATCCTTCAGCTGCAGGGAACCAAACCCACACTGTACTGAGGCAGGAAGGTTGTCAATGAAATGCACTGATATAGCATTGGCTTGTCTGGAGATTGCCACATGCCTTGGTGACTGTGACTCTTGGGGGTTGACAGCACTGTAAGTGGTGTGAAAACATTTACAGTTAACTGTGCACCCATATGGAGTGTTCCCTGTGATGCTGATAGATCATAGTGTGCTCTGCAGTGCTTCACACAGGAGAGCACATTCAGGGCACTTGGGAAATAGCAGTGTGGGTGTTTCTGTTGTTGGTTTTCAGGAAGTTGGATGCCAGACCCTGAAGCAGCCCAGGTCAGAGCCAGCTCACCCTGGCTGGGGAGAGGCTCCATGCCCACGCTGCCTGTGTGCCATAGAGCTGCTCTGCCCTGCCTTGGCTGCAAGGGCCCTGTAGGGGACTGGGGTTATGGGTACAGAGAAGGGAGGAGGACAGGGCAAACAAGAGGAATGCACAGAATGAAGCCCCAGTGCACCTCATCTTTTTGCTTTCATTCCTGGTAGTGGTGCAAGTTAAAGTTGCCTATTCACACCACCCCTACATCCTCCTAAGTTTTAACTTAAGCCAGTGCTGGAGAGCATAGTGTGATCTGGTATTTTTCCTTGTTGCACATGGAATGCTCTAATTAGTATGTTTATTGTTGCTTTATACACAAAACCAAAGAGAGGTAGGAGATTATCTGTCTGGAAATGTCTGTTTTGAAATAATAACATTCTTCTTCTGGAGTTGCCCATGGTGAACTCTATTAAGGGTGGCATAGAATAAAATTTTTCATGACACTCATTTGGGGATACTTGTGTCTCAGCAGCACTTGAAGAGGCAAATCAAATGTTTGCAGTGATTGGGAAAGGAATAGAGATCAAAATTGAAAATGTCACTGAGCCACTGTATAGGTCTATGATTCACACAGGCTTTGATTACTGTGTGCTGTTCTCTCATTTCTAAAAGATATATTAAAGCTGAAAAAGGTTCAGAGAAGGGCAGTAAGTATGAAAGTGTTACCATAGATATGGAATAACTTCTGTGTAAGGAGTGACTCAGAAGACTGTGTCTTTTCAGTGTGGAAGAGAGAAGAGATAGGTGCATAATGTCTGGATAACTGGGTAGGCTGCCTGGGTCCTGCTGGTGGTATGTGAAGCTAGAATCTGCCAGCCCTGGGTGAAGTAGGGGACTTGACTGATTTCTTTCTTCTCTGCACTGTGGTGCCATAGGGAGCCCTGAAGGACGGGTTAGGTGCTGTAGCAGTTGGAGTACAGTTCCTGTGTTTCAGAACTCCTGTAAATGTGCATGGCCTCCTGCTGCTACAGCTTGTTCTTCAGCTGCTTGGACAGGGAGCTTATGAATATGAATTGTAGACACGTCTGGAGGCAACATGACTACTTGCTTTTTTCCTGCCACTTCTTTTCCTTTTTTGTTTTAAATCGTGCTGATAAGTTCCTGCAAGCAATTACACCTGTATGTGGCCAGTGCAAACAAAGTGGAAGGTCAGTGAGGTGGAACATAAGGTCAACTGAGACAGAGGTATTTTTTCTGCATCTTACATATATTATTGCCTCTGGTTCACAAGGGAGATTAGTTGGTGCTGTAATCAGCAGTGAGCTCTTCCTTGCATTCTGTTACTAGTCCTTCACAGCAAGGATTTTCTTACTTATTTCTCTTTTTATTATTACTATCTTAATTTTTCAGCTTATGACTTGGGATGTTGGAATCTTCAAAGGTTCATGACTGCTTTTGCAACATGGTCTGCCTCTCATAAGTGCTGAGACTTAGCAGCTGTTCTTGAGTCCAGTGGGAGGTTTTGTTGCCCGTCATTTCTGAAATGATGTTACTTTGCAGAAGTTGTGATGCCTTCTGCCACTGCAGCGTGCTCTGTTTATTAAACAGCATTTTCCCTACAGGGAATGGATGTAGCAGTTACGTACTTGCATCTTGTGGTGTAGCAAACACCATTCATTGCTTCAGTGATCTGGTTGAAGGGTGCTGGTCTCCCACCTACTCAGGCCCTTGTTACAAACATAGAAAATGTATTGATTTTTCCCTCAGTTTGAAAGATACATCTGAATTTTGAAAAAGTAAGGGCAAAAGGCTCTCTGAAACTAAATGGCATGGGAAAGGATGCAAAATGTGCAGGTAGAGTAAATCCAGCTCTCTTACTCCACAGCCTTTGGGGTAATGGTAGTTGTCACTGTCAGGATCCATTACAGAGTCAATGCTATGCTTAGATCCTGCTCCACCCTGCTATGGCCAAATAGCAAGGGAAGCATCTTAGAGAGCAGAGTGTCCAACAAAACTGAAAGAGGGCTGGTCCCAGTGCAGCCCAGCTGATCCCTAAGCAGCAGCAGAGCCTAGGGACACCACACGCCTGCCGTCGGGTGGAAGCAGCAGCCTGCAGTGTCCTGAGTGTCCCTTATTTTGCTTTTGACAGAGCAACTGTCTCCTGTCTGAAAAAGTAGCACTTGCCCTGATTAACAAACACCCAGTGAAGACTCCTGAACATTTAGGGGGGAAATCTCTTTGCAATTCCACTCCCCCCCTGCATCCCTGCAGCTTAACAACATTACTGAGCTGTGTCCTATCCTTCCCCTTCCCCATGCGTCTGAAACAGCTCTCCCAGGGTAGCTGCAAACTCCGCTCTCCTCAGCAGATGAATAAAACATCACAGCTTTATGTCACAATCAACCCTGCCTGGCTGTGCTTCTTTAATCCTCTGCTTATTTATTTGCTTATCTGTGGCATGCGTCACTAATAGAATTTCAATGTTGTATTAAAGACTGCTGTTATGAAGTTAAAAATGTGTTTGGGTTTTTTCCCCCCTTATTGACTGGCTCCTGGATACCGCTGGGAAATATTACAGCATGTATTTTATTATTCAAGATGATGCTGACGTAGAAGTTTCCTGATTCATCTTTCACTGTTTCTCTGACGCTCAAGAAATTTCTTGCCTGAAGCCAGTGTGATATACCTTAAAGAATTATTGTTACAATGTATTAGATTATACAAATCCATTACTGTAAACCAGTGATGTTTTTTGGGTCAATAACTTAACTCATGGTCTTTATCAGAGTAAGTGAGTCTGTGCTTTTAGGCTTTGAAATGCTGAACATTGTAATTCAAAAGGAGAGTGTTTTTATTACCATTTTATCTCAGATGTGATGAATGAATCACAGTGGGTTTCTTAGGATGTGCTTGTTCTTGTAAACAGAAGGAAAACATGGTTCATCATGGGAAAGGCAGACTAACCCAAAAGCCTTAGTCCATGTTTGAGAGCAGGATGATGAATTTGGTAGATAGTGGACACCTGTTTTAACAAGGGAGTATGGCTAATATCAGGTGGAATGTCTTCTGGTTCCTGAATGTAGGAAACATATATACTGTTAATGGTTTGGGCTAGAGTCTTTTTGATTTTGCCTGAAATATAATTGTTTTGGTGGAAATTTTCTCTCTTCTGCTGTTCAAATTTTATCACTAGCTCGACTTGACTTCTCTTTTCATGTGTCTAAGTCATGACAAAATTCACAGAATGAGTTTCTGATCTTATGGAAATCAATGAAAACATCCTGTTGCCTGCAAGGATACAGATGTTTCACTTGCATACGTCTCAATATCTTCCACCATGTAATCACGTTTTGTTCAACTATGTCCTGTAGTTTTCTTGTCCCTTGGTTTTTCCTGTTTTGTTGTCATTCTTCACATTTGGTCTGCCCTAAAATTAGGTTTGTATATTTTATAGCATATCCCCTGTCTTTTCAGGGACATTCTAGTCCAGCTTTGTCCCAGATAGCATAAAATTTAGGTAGGAGATCCATTTTCAAAGGCAACCTCAATTAGTAAAGGTCCAGGCTACACATGCTCCAACACGCAGGGAGGACAAATCGTACTGAGACATTTAGAGGCCTGGAAAAAAAGTGATGATTCTGTCCAGGTTTGGGTCTGACCTCTGAAGACCTTCAAAAGCATAGCTTATGTTGCTTTTGGTACTGTAAAAATGTGTTTTTATATGTATGTATATATATATGTATATGGGTGTGTGTATATATATATAGCAAAAAGCGGGTTTTGGCCCTAAATATGTACAGGTCATCCACAAAGAGCATGATGTAATTGCTTTTGGAAATGCAGGCATGAGCTAACATGAGGGAGGAAGATTCCCAGATCCCTGTACCAACGTTAGAGCAGAGGCAAATGCAGCACAGCCCTTTTTGCTGGGTGCAGGCCTTGCTCTTTGTGTACCTATCAAGTTGTGGGGTTTATTGATGTTAGAGTTTGAAAACACTTGGACTGGCAATGTGATTTTGTAAGCTGTGGAGATGTTTAAACTGAGGCTGAGCAAACAAGCAATGTGCAACGAGAGTTTTGTTGGACCAGGTCCAATTTGATAAGAAGAATGAGATGACTAAGCATGTGCTAAGCTTTAATGCTGCTCAGTGCATCATCATTTCAGTTGTGTCAATGTTTCCATTATAAATACCTCTTCTCAGGGGAACTCAGCTGCACATCTCGTTTGGGGCTGGAAAATTCCATTTAGAGAATGCTATTAATTATTTATAAATACACATTTGCTTTTTAGGTCAAGATTTTCAAAGTAGTGATGTGCAGTACTCTGCAGGAGACAATTCAGAGGCCTGATTTTCAGGTGGTCACTAATGAGAAAAATAATCTCTGCCCATCCCATTTTCAGATGCAACTGCTTTAGTTAAGTTTGTGGAGTCATCATAACTGAGTTCTATTTTTTCTTCCTGTCTTATCTCTTGATGATGACCAGAAGCTCGAGATGGGTGGTTTGATTTATTTCTCACTAAGAAATAAAAGGTGTAAATGAGAATGTGGCTTGGAGTAATATTTGAACTTTTTCTATAAAAAAGAGATGGAGATCACTCTCATGTCCCTTCTGCTGCTCTTCGCCCTTTCTGTCTGACTATCCTAAGGCGGTGCCATCTGTTTCATTGGCTACAGTCATCCACTGCTATGTCCACCTGAGTTGTGCCAAAGATCAGGGTCTCCCCAGTCTTGTGCAGGTTGGTCAAGGCTTGCTTTATTCTTCCAGAAGTGTGTGTATGTCCATGCGCTCCCTCACAAATGGGTGACTGCCTGCAGACAGCACTGCCAGTGCTGAGGCTTTGTACATTCTCACCTCTTTGAGTTCCAGACCAACAGGACATGCCCAAGAAGGGAGGTGAGTTGCATAAGCACTTGTTCCTGGCAGCACAGCAGGTAGCTGTGCAGTTGGCAGGCACTGATAGATACCAGTGTCTGCTCAAACCAAATACAGCTGGTTAGGTTGCCATGCCGGGTCTAACTGCAGAACCATTTCCCTGGCCGTGGGTGAGCAGGAAACCCCCTGGCAGACAGGGACACTGTGGGATAAGCTACAAAGAACTCAGTGTAACTGATTTTATGACATGCATTGCATATTTTTCCCAAGCAGCAGAGAAACGCTGTAACCCCAAACCATCAGAAACAGCATAGGCGGTGGCTCTTTGTGAGTGGCAGAAGCAGATTCCCAGGTGGTGTTTTCTGTCTTTAATGTACAAAGCACTTTGAAAATTCAGAAACAGATCTACGTGCCTTTAAAAAGACAATGTTGTGCCTGATAAAGTGTCTGTCTCTTTGCCCAATAGCATTTGCTTAAAAGAAGGTGCTAGAAGAAACCATTACCCAATCTTTTTAGGAGCAGCCCCATCCAAAATTTCAATATACTAGAATGAGAAAAAGTTCTTATTCAGGGTGGCTGTAAAAGAAATATTTGCAGCTTGACAGATTACTCTGTAGGATGTTTTTCTGCAGTGAGCTTTGAGATCAGAGTAGCAGTGTGCTTGCTTGTATATCCCATACTGTGAACCTGATGCCCAAGCACTGACACACAGCTGTCTCCCTGTTTTTTTATGGCTTTCAGAGGCTACTATAAAACTAGGAGTGAGATTTTATCAATTCTGATAATAAAAATAACACATGGGTTTTTGTGGTGTGCTTTTCTTGACTCCAGTGTGCATTCTGGAAATCTGTCTGTAGCAGAATCCTTTGAGAATTGTGGTCAGGCAGCATTTTGAGACTACTGAAAGTAAAAGATGGGTACATTATGATTTTTTTTTTTCTCAGGCAGTGGCTGAATTACATTGATATCTTTTCCAAATCTAGTGATTTCCTGTATTTCAAGATAATACCTAACAGAAAATGCAATGTATTTCTCATCATGAGCAGTGTCTTTCTTAAGCACTGTGTCAGGGAAATGCAGTATATCACTCCTTGGAATGGCAAGGAGCTGATAGGTAAGACCCGTCTCAGCTTAAGAGCCAAGAGGAAGCTTGAGTCAAACTTCCCGTCCAGCTGAGGGAACCCCATGCATGAGGAAAGAGATAAAAAGTCAGTTCTGAGGAAGTTGGAAAGTTTGCTGCCTTTGTGTTCTGGGAACAGGTCAATGTGCTGAGAAGTCCTGAGGTCAAGACCCCTTTCTTCTGGTCTTGGTAACTACAAGTCTCAGCCATGCAAAATGATGAAGAACTGGATGTAAAATGCTGGTGCATTTTGTAATGTTGTTAATAAGTAGACTAGAATTGTTGTTAGAGTTTGTCTCAAACAGCAAAAAAAAAAAAAGTTTAAGGCAGAATCACGAAGCTAACACTATCTAAATTCCTGATGGGTCTTAGGAGTTTGTCTCCCCTAAATTTTAAATAGCATTTCTCATTTTGACTTGCAGTCCATGCAGGGCACTTCTTCAGTTATTCCTGAGAATAATAGAATAATTATCTATATTTAGGAGGCAAGTCTGTGATTTTTCTCTGAAATACGAACTGGTTTTGGAATTGGAGTGGCAGGTCTCTGACATTTTGCTTCAAGGACATTCCAGTCTCAGTTTTTCCAGATGTAACCCAATGCACTTAGAGTTGGAGAAAATTTATTTTTATCTTTAGTGGCAGAGGTTTAGCTAGTCAATGCAGGTTTCAAATTGCTTTATTCTTACAAATGTTCAACAGGACTTGATGGCTTGAACTCTCCACAGTTTGATTTTGGTGGGTTGTTTTGTATCTTCTGCACAGCAAAATAATAAAAAAGGTCAGCTGCTTGATGATTTTTCTTCAGATGACCAGTTTGGGATTAGTTCCATAAGATGATGTTAAGAAAGAGTATTTTTATGCTATAAATCATATAAAGGAAAGATGTCCTTGTGTTGCTAGGCCCATGTTTACACTGAAAATTGTCAACATACATAGTATGCTTTATTGCTTAGATGAATGTATTGTTTAAGACTGAAACATGGTTCTTGTGCTTTGAAAGTGCATTTATTTAAGTGATGCATGTAGAGATGTAACTCCTGACAGAGACTTTTGCCTGAGCAAGGCATTAGGGGTAGCAACCCTTGCAACACTGGAGAGGTTTTAGGAAGGGAAAAAAGTCACCCTAAGAAATTGCCTGCAGAGAGCAAAGTGGTCACAGTACCCCAAGAAAGGCTAAAACAACCACATATGCAATACCAAATTCTCAAGTCTAAGCAAAGTTAATCTAGGAGGCAAGTGGGAATGGTGGAGTCCTGATCTTGACATTGAAGAATAAAAACAGCACAAAGGGTAGGCAGAAAAATACCTAAACTGTGGGCAGCATTGTGAGAGGTATGGGAAATGATACTTTTATGTCAAATGCAAGGAGGATGCCCCAGGAAAGGTAGCACACAGCACCAGGGTATCTTCCAGTGCTGTGTGGCCCCAGCAGCACTAATGAACAGTGACCATGGGCTGGCAGGGTGTGCACAGGGACAGCAGCCACCCTACAGGATGGAGAAGCAGCAGTGGTCCACAGCCCACCTCCTGCAGAGTCCTCCATGGAGAACATCCACAGCACTCCAAGGGAGAAGATGTTTGGGGAGAGCTAAGGAAATCTTGCACTTGCAAAGTTTTGCGAAATACTGGATCGATTCAGTGTCTTGTTTCCCATCTATTTAATGAAAGAAAAGATGCATGTTATTTTGGCGTGTTCTTGTCATGTGTTTTTGATAGATATAATATGAATCTTAAAAGATGACTGTAAAGGGAAAGGAGATTAGAAAAGTGAGCTGGGAATTAGTCCTGGTTTCTGCTTCTGCCACTGGCTTTCTACATGACCCCAAATGAATAATTTCATTTGTAATTTCCATAAAAATAAGTAGGAGAGTCCAGACACTCATTTCTCAGAGTTAATGTGAGAGCAGTGCTGTCCTTCCACACTATTTAGCTTAGTCATGCCTCAGGGCAGCCTGGGACCATCTCACAGAACATATTTGTCAGGGGTACTCTTATGTGTTTTTACAGTGTCCTGGATGTGGTCTGGAGGCTGGAGAAATGCTGCAATAAAAATAAACCTTTATTAATAATAAAAAGGGGTTCTGCTGCAACCAAAGAATTCATTAAATATTAAGCTGGTATTAGTGGTGAGGGTGTGTCTGTGCTTTATGTGCATTATTCATGGAGACCCTCTCTACAGAAATACATGTTATTTATTCCTAACTTTTCTCAAAGGTTTGTCTTGCTGTCTTGTGATAAAATCTCAAGGTCATGATAGAGACTCTTTTAGTGGTGTTCATACAATTGACATTGTAACATTTTATTTCTAAGTGATGTCCTGCTTGTGGAAAGGGTGATAAATTTAAATTTCTATTTCATACATTGGCTATAACTGTCTAGTTGCACCTGCATGACCCTGTTGAAAGGCTTGCTAATGGATTAAAGGGAGCTGATGTCATGGTAGCTGCAGAGTGGAGATGTAAGCAGAACATGTAGTTTTCTTGTCCAGTACACTGGAGGGTGCAGATCAATTGCCAGAAATTGTGCGGAAATCTGAACAGTTCGTCAATCTGATCATGTTGCACACACATTTTGCAGCTTCAGGACTGTAGGGCCTGATCCTGTGGAGAGCAAAAAGGGTGTGGGAGAGCTGATGGCTGCATCAGAGGTGCCCAGGTAGAGGTGTAAGACTAGACCCAGAGGAAACAGTAATAGAAAATAAGAGTACATAAAACAGAAAGGAAAGGAGTACAGCTGGAATTGCGTTGGGAGGTGGGCAGCTTGAGGAAGGTGAAAACGAGCTGGAAGTTGTGAGCTTTGAGACAGGGAGTGCGTGACTTCCATGAGCTGTTTTGGCACAGCCCAAGTAGTGGGAGCTACCAGCGGGCACTTCCAGGACAGAAACTCCAGGGAGCTGAGATGCTGTAACTTTTTAACAACACAAATCTGTTTAGGGTTTTTTTTAAGGGTTTGGTTTGTGCCATGTGTCTGCCCCTCTCCTGCCCCTTTTAGTTTTTTTTCTTCATTCAGTAATGCATAGAAATTAATTAAACTCCATTGAAAAGAAGCACAGGACTTGGAGATGCAGGACTTTGGTTTTACTAGCTGTGATAAAGTCTTTGTTGAATGACCTGGGCCAAGTGAGTTTTTGGGGTGTGTGCCCTATCTTGCTTATGGGGACAATAGCATGCCTTTAGCTTTCTGGAGCAGGTTAAAAATCAATATTTGGGATGTGCAGTACTAGTGATAAGTAAGCTCTTTCCCGACAAAGTTTAATTCTCTTAGATTTTAACTATCCATTTTTTAATGGCCAAGAGGCTGTCTGAGAAGCATTATGTAGCTGTTTTGTACCACTTGACAAATCACAGTGTTTGGGTTTTCTGTTAACAAAAGAGAAAAAAATGTAGGTCTCTCAGATGCTTCTGGTGCTTAGATAATCTCTTCTTTTGCTGTTCTTCAGCACAGTGTTATAATTAGTCCTTCACATTTTCCTCATTTAATTCACTCCTCACTGCATGCATCTTATCATGCATTAGAAGCAAGTTAAAACATTAATTAATTTGAGCCATTTCAGAGAGCTGAAGGAACTAATTTAACTGTCTTTTCACTTTGAATTCTGAGGCCAAGCACAGAGTACCTGCTTGCTGCCTTCCTGTGAGAGCGGTCTCTGGCAAAATTCTTCACCTCAGATGAACTTGCAGACATGTAATTTCTTGACTGGCATCTGGCATTTAATATTTAAGTTCTTCATCTGCAGAAATGCAGAAGACTTCACTATGTAGCCTGAATTGTGTATGGATTAGTGCCTATGTCTCTGGATTCTGCTTGTTCTCCCTTAACATATTTTATAGTTCACATTTGAATAAGCTGTTTTTAAAAAACAACCATCAACGCCCTATATATTGTATTTTATCTTAATTTCTCTATTTGGTGCTGGGTATCTTCTTACAAGCATTTCTGTGGACATGCAAGGAGTACTGGCTGTTCCTTGCAAGATCAGTTTTTAATCCTGCCTACATTATGGATAAAATCCTTGTTTCAGTCAGGAAAGCATCCTGCTGCAGATATTGGCCTCTGTGCCAAATACTGGGTTACAAGCCATCAATGCAGTATGGGAGAGGTGTAATATGATTTTCAAAGGGTAACCAAGGCAAAATTGACATTCTGTAATCCGACACATTAAAGTAGAAAGCAGACTGGGTCATCAGGAATTAGTGAAAAGCTAAAAATGAGGAGGGGAAACTTTGAAAGGCATTCAAATACATGGCAGAAAATCCAGATACCAGTTCTTCTGTCTCCCTCCTCAGATCTGAGGGCACACTCCAGCTCGCTTGGCCTTCACCCTGGTCAAAAGCAAATATACTCATAGCTGGCTATCAGAGCCATGCTAATCCCAATGTAACCTCTCCTGTTTCTATACCATCAGAAAGAGCTGCAAGGTAGAAGGCACTGGACACTTTCCCCATGGTAGTATTAATTTAGTTGTCCACTTCTGTTTTTATCTGTGGCCAATTTCTCATGTCTGTTATATCTAACTCGACAAGTGCTGACATTCTTCTCCCGTGCTTTAGACAATGTTGTGAATGGGTTTATGTAACTGTCTCTCCTGCTCTGTGTCTTATTTAATAGCTTGATGGATGGGACAATTTCAGAATTGTGGGATCCACAGTAATGCTGCTTTTAGTTGCCATTTTTTTCAGGTCTCCCTGGCAAGTTGCAGGTGAGTGTTCTGTAGTCAAAATGGTTTGAAAATTTAGCTGACTGATTGCTTTTAAATAATTGGATTGTTGCTAAATTCCGTGAGACATCAGTAAAGTAAAAGCAATGGAGAGTGTATTGTAATTGGAGTGGCTTTGTGTTTAGCATGACTTGCATCATACTTGATTGCTTTTCAAATATAGTTGCCTGATAAATACTCTGGGTAATTTCTGGTTCCTCCTTCTGTGCTCTGGGAAGGGAATAAAGGTGAATCTCTTGTGCCAGTGCTCTGTGGTACCCATGAGTTCATTGTCTGGAAGCATTTTGAACCCAAGAGTTGAAATAGTCATCTCTGACGAAATTTACAGGAGAACTGTGAATTCTCCCCTACTCTGATAATTCTCATGGCTTGGAGCAAAATGGTTCACTGAACCCTGCACTGTGAGGGTAAAGTGTCCTGTGTGTTTAGGAGTGTTTGGCCTGGCAGTTTCTAATGTGGCAGGCAACATATAAGCCACAGTGAAGCCACCCTTCCACCATGTTTTGTTCCTGTTCAGGTTACTTTTTACTGTCAAAAAGAAGTATGGTGTCCTAAAGTGGATCTAGCACTGTAAATGAAGCTCAAACACCACAGAATGATCTCTCCTGATTCATGCATTACACTCTCATTAATGCAAACTGATGCAGCACTTGCATATGCTGGACAGGTTTGCTAAAGATGGATATTTACAGACACTACTTGCATTACTCCTCCTTTGCTGCTGCAATAACATAAAATGCAATTACTTTAGCAGTCTCTGTATCCTGAAGAAGTCATTAAATGTTAATCAAAATAGTTTCTTTCTTTGCTCTCTTTAATACAGATCTGGAATAGTTTTGCTAAGGGAAGAATGCTGTTGATTTTCCTCAGAGCTATGGTTATGCCTAAATAAAAACACTAGATATGAGAATCCTTAAATATGTGTACCAGAGTCAGTTTGAAATTTAAGGGATTGAACAGATACTTTTGATGGAAAGAGACAGCAAGTGGCTGGTCCAGAAACTGAGTATTGCTGAACTCTAGGGAAGGCCTGTACATGGACATAGAGTTGAATTTTGCAGCTCAAGCCTTCTTTATTCTGTACAGAGCTTCCTAACTAATCTGACGGCCAGCTTCTCAAAATATTAATCATTTGCTTTTGTACAGGCCTTCATTTGGAACTGTGAATGTGCTTGACTGAGACATGTGGGAGACCACTAAATCCTTTAATATTGATTCCAAAGCTTGCCTCCCCCTTCTCCTCTGAGCTCTTATGTCAGCTTTTCAAATGAAGTTTAAAGTCAGGGAGATCTTTGTGCATGTGAATGAAAGGTCTGGATTCTGACACACCTATGCAAAATGCAGAGCAGAGTTTAATCTGTTCATCAAGGACTCAGAATTTGACTTGCCTTTTTTTTCTGGACTTTTTATTAGAAGAGTTGGTGTAATTTTTACCTCTCTAGCACCCCATGTGAGAAGAAACTGAACTCTTATGAATCTTTACAATAAGAAGGCAGAAATACAAATCTATCAATGCAGAACAAAACCTGAAGAGCTGTGTCTGTGCTTTATGAAAGTAGCAGATGCCTTGCAAGTGTGGAGCCCAGTCTTGCACTTCTTTGGCATTTAACACCTGCCACTGTACTCTGAGAATGATTATACTGCATTTTCAGATGCAGGAAAGCTTTCAGGCTGTCTCTGTGATAGCACTAATCAAGTGATAAATATTCCAAGCCTGAAAAATAGTCAGTGCTTCTCATTCACCTTGCTTGCAGGAAACAGATGGGGTAGTTAGTGTGGGTCTGGCATCCCTCTCTCCTTCTCAGTCAGCACCTTGTAGTTTTCAACAGCTGCCAAAATAGTAAAAAGATGAAAAGCTTGGTCAGAAGGAGTGAAATAGATAGGGTTGAGAGGCTGACAGAGGAGTCCTCTATATGACCATTAAATTAATTGATCAGAGTGGCCATAAAACAACAATAGGAACAAGCCCTGCTTCTAACTTACACATGACCTGACCCATTGGTGTAAATTGTCTGCTTGCAGCTGCAGCACATGGCTGGACAGTTGTGTTGTTTCCACAGCTGCAGTCAGGCTGTTCTATTAACACACCAAACTGCCTGGCAGGGCCTCCAGCTCAATCATGGCAAGGCAAGTTGAAGTACTTGGAGTCTGGTATTCTGGTACCAGACAGCTGGAGGAAGGCTTATGAGCTAAAACTTCCGGTCAGTGAAGGAAATAGCATTTCATTTGCTTCATTCATTTTAACTTTGCCGTCTTAGTCCTGATGTTTTTTTAAATTCTCTATCGCTTCTTCTCCTACCGCTTATTCTGGTATCTTCCTTCAATTAATGGGAAAGGACACACAGACTTCCCAGGGGCTGCCTGCTTTCATTGACTGCACTGTCCTTGGTAGGACTTGCAGGTGTGCTGCTCTTAGATTGGTCTGAGAGGGGAAACTCCCTGTGCAGAAGGGGACTGTGGACCCAGGTTAATCCCACCTGTGCCAGTCCTGCAGAAGGACAGAGCTAGAAACATGTTCAGCATGTGTAGAACCTAATTTAAGGAAGCGTACTGAAGTAGTTTTGGAATGTGGTCTGGCTTTTTTTCCTAGAGTTGCTGAGGAGGTGTTACCTGAGACACATCACTCCTAGAGTCACAGTGTGGTTTGAGGAATGGGATTGTGACCCACTGGGGCTTTCCTTCTCCTTTCTCTTGTTCTTCCCCTTTCCTCTCCCCTTCCTCTTCTCCTTCTTTGCTTCCCCTCCCCTCCCTATATAATTAATCATCAGTTTATTATTATGATGTATAATAATGATGCTCTGAAAATGGAAAAAATTATGCTGAAAATACCAAAATTACCGGGAAGTGCTAGAAAAAAGTTAACAATTGAAACTACAAATCTAGCATTAAATTTCTAAGGTTTATTCCTAAGATAAAAATTGTCTTTATAAACTATTTCCAAACTATGAGTTCTTCATCTATCCCATTGAGCAGTGAAACCATTTGAGAGGCTTGGAAGGTGAAAGGTAGGAAACATGGCTTCTTTGGAGCAAAGTAATCCTATTGTACTGCTGCAGTCAGCCATCATAGCTGGAGGAGGAGAATAAGTCATCCCATCATCTCCTTTATCAAGTGTTCTAGAACAGATGTGTGAGTAGGTTCAAATTCTTCACAACCCTCTGCAAAATTTGAGAAATAATTTGTATGCTGATAAGTTTCATCTTTCATCCACCTGACTGACAGCTGATCACAGAAAAAACCCAGCAACTTTTCATAGTCCAAGACATGGGTAGCCATGACAGGGGGAAGATCCTTAAAGGAGTTTTGCAATATATTATTCATGTACGGGATTTATTTTGCAGCCCCAAGACAGATTTTGCCTGAGGCACTGTGAGTTTAGTGGGTGATAGACTCCCGGTATTTTAATTGGAGCTGAATAAAATGCCCTTGGTGCAAGGCTCAGGATTCTGCTTCTGCTGAGATGTAGTTCTTGCACAAAGCTGAAGCTTGCATGTATTCTCTGTAATATATAACTGGAAAGAATTCTGTGACAGGTTTTTCCTTTCCTCCCACCCTTTTTGTATCTGTAAGTTTCTGTGTGCCAGCTAATGTGGCAGGGACCAGAAAATGCTGAGAGAACACCTCAGCATGATAAACTTTGCATGTTCAGGTTTATTTAACATGAGGGATTGCCTTATATTTTGTGTCATGTACATGAAGAGTGAAAGGAGGTTGCCCTTCCCAGAACCCTATGGAGTATAAAACTTGGAATATGATATCCCTTCTCTAGTAATGTCAAAGTGAACCACTGGTCAAAGGACAGATTTGCTTGGGTACAATCAGACCCCAGAGCACATAGACCAGTTCAGAGAATGGATTTTCTCTCTGTTTCACTCCTGTTTTTGTGTGGGCAGCACTGAGTGTTCCCCTTGCTGCCTGCTCAGAACATTTCCAAGCCAGATACTTCTTTTGAACTTCAGTATTTTCACTCTGGAAACCACCTGGGGTCAGAAGTTGAAATCATTGACTGAGCTAAAAAGTGCATACTTTTATAATGTTAAATGCCTGATAAAAAAGCCATTGAAATCCACTGTGCAGATCACACATCCAAGACTGAAACTTGCAACTTCTTGTTTCTTGTCAGCATTTCCCAAAGCGTGGTGCTGCAAGAAGTATTTGGGGCGTGAACCTAAAACCATGCAACCTAAAACAGCACAGTCACGATTTGAATGATGATGGCCATGAACAGTAAAGCTCATCTGGTGCACTGTGAGTAGAGGAGTAGGTAAAACACACAGGCAACACTCCTGAGAGTCCTACATTTCCCTTTGATTTGATTTTTGAAGTTGGGCTATGGGCACATCTGTGAAAAGACTGATAAAAAATGCAAGATATAAAGTAGATACCGAAACTTTCTGCGATGCATGCTACAAATGAGCTTAAAAAGAGACATCCAAGTTGTCTTAAGCAAGAATTCCCAATGGCCTTGCATGGTGTGACTCCTACATGGCCACATCAACTTGGTGGAGTGCTCTGGATCCCTGTGGCATTCTCACACCTGCATATGTGTTATTGTCTTCTATAAAAAGGGAGAAAAAAGGACTGTTTTGAGGATGCCTTTTAAATGTCTCAGAGGATTTAGTGGTAAAGACTTGCTAAACTTCAGAAAGGTGTTATTTCAGCACTGATCTAAACTGATCTGAGTCCATAGTGCTCCTCAAAAGGGTAGTCTTTGTTTTTGTAAAACGTCTTTGGGGGTTCCTAAATCTTCCTTGTGTTGGAAGGGAAGACTCTGCTAGACTCGTGGGTAGATGTGATACTGTATTTCAACAGTTCTGCCTTTCCTGAGACCCTTCATTTGGAGATACATTACACTTGTTTCACTGAGAATCAGGTTCTTAGTGATGCCTTGCTGTGCAAATTAAGAGAGTAGTGTTGTGGAACAGAAACAGAGACCAGAAAGGAAGGCCATCTTAATCTCTGCTCAAAATCTAAATATTCTAGTCCCTCTTTTCTGCATTAGCCTTTGCTAGTGAAGATTATCCAGCATCTAGAGGATCTCTGCTAGGGCAGAAGAGATAAAAAAAAAAAAAAACAAACCAAAATAGCAGAGAACAAATTTATCAATACCCTTCTTAGAGGAGGAGAACAAAATTAGAATGTCCTTTCGAATTCAACTAGACTTTCGCTTAAACAGTAAAACTTTTCCCACATAAAGAACCTTCAGGGAGTTATTTAAAATCTGCTAAGACAAAATATATAGCGCATCTCACTCTCCTCAAAAGGCCTTATTATGTTCATTCCCATTAACTCCCTCCTCAGGGTGTTTTGTATGTCTGCAGAACACATTACGGCCATTTGGTTCTGAATGGTTTTGCAGGACTGTCACTGAATTTCAGTCAGAAAATGCCTAAAACTGTGAACATTTCAAAAACTGTAACAAGACTCTTTGAGTAATATATGTCAGCAGACGGAAATATCTCACTAATTCCCTGTCAGGCCAGGCACAGTCAGAGCTTGAAGGAGAAGGTAAGACATATTTTATTTGATGTATTCTGATAGAGCCTTATCCAAGTGAAGGTCTGCCAACATTTTCACTTTAATTTTGCATTGCAGAACCCTTCTGAAAGTTGCCTCACTGCTGTTCAGTCATTAATTTCTTTCCAATAGCAGCCTTTTCACCCTCAAAGAGAGAGTTGGAAAGCTGGCACTGACTCTGCTCTATGCATCATTTTCTAGTTATTTAGCCTTGAAAATCTGTGTGACTTGTCTGTGTATGTCCAGCTTCCTCAGGAGGTAAAAATTTTGTTCATATCCATGAGGAAGCAGCATGGGTGATTCTTCTACCAAGAAAGTTCTTCTTGAGGATGAGGTAAAGCTTCATTATGGATGACTGCAGTGGAAGAGTTAAAAGGCTTCATCCTTATGTACTCAGATGGCTTTTATATTTAAGTAGAAATACTTTCATTTTGAAGTTGTTCTCTTGCAAGGCTGAACATTTTATCCGTGAATTTCCTACTGGCCAAAGAAATGGTGAGCTCCTGTTTCTCAGGAAAATGAGCTGCTGGATTCATTATCATCAGCTCTGTACAAAATGGTTTGCCAGACATTTCAAGCATGAGGTAAGGTCCCTCCTGGGCCCATGCTGCAGCCCTCGCAGTGGGGAAGATGGGCTTTTGAAAACAATTCAATTTTTATTCATTAATGTGTATAAAAATAGGACATTTGATCCATCCAAAAGCAAACAGCCCGAGTGTACTCAGTATCACCCAGCAAGAGTACAGGACAAAAGGGCAGAGATGCAAGACAGCAGAGCCACACTGGTTCAGAGCAAGGGTCACCTGCTCCAGTATCCTCTGCCAACAGCGGCCGCTGCAGATGGTTGAAGGACAGACATATGTAAGACTTTCTGCCAACTCTTTTATTTTTTCAGAACCTTTTCCCCTTCAATACATCTCACTTTCAAGTAAGTGTCTGGTCTTCTCTTGGACCCCTCTAAACTATTTGCAGCAATAGTGTTCCTTGGCAGGGCATTCCACACACTGACTCCCTATTCCATGAGGAAGCATCTCCTTTACCTTGTCTTGAGCCTGGCCTTCTTCTCCTTTCATTTTATGGCCTTAAATTTTGATTTAGAAGAAAAGGTGGGTAATTGATACCTGTCTGTCTGATCTTGGCCACTTTTGATTTGTGGATCAGTGTCCTGTTTGCGTAAGATAACCCCTTTCCAAGTCAAAGGGAACACAGGAGAATCCTTTGTGTATGGAAGCTGTGCAGTAGCTGTGGTCATTCTAGTTGCCTTTCTCTGAATGTTTTTGGTTCTAATACAGCCTTTTTGAGATGAGGGAACAAGAACCACAGTCTCTATTGAAGATGTGGAAGAGATGCAGACACGTTCATACGATCACATAATTAGGTTTTCTCTGTTGTTCATTTGCTCTTGATAATCCGTGTTTTATTTTGTTTTATTTTATTTTTGCTATTTTGACTCCTATTGAGTTGAAGCTTTAATGAAACTAGCATTAGGATATGCTAAAATATTTTTCTTGGATGATAATTGTCAGGTTTGAGTCCATCATTTCCTATGTGAAGTTTAGATGGGTTTTTTCCCATGTGCATTATGACCTACATTGTCATTCTTTGTCATATTGCCCTATCACCAAATCTTGCATGGTCTCTTAGCAATTCTGCCTAGTCTGCCCTCATTCTTACTGTCTGAAATAATTTTTTTTATCAGCAGCAAACTTTCTCACCTTTTGCCATTTATTTATGAGTGAATTGAATCTCAGCACAGTTCCCTGAGGAAATCAGCTGGTGATCTCTCTCCACTGTGGAAGGTTATGCTTTGTTTTTTTGTCTTTTAACCAGTTATTTTTCTTTGAAAGGACTTTTCTTTTACTCCATAGACATGCAACATTTGCATAGCTACAATTAAAAAGAGAAAAATCAGAGTAAGTCATCACTGGAAGCAAAATTTCTGCAGATCAAAAAACTCCAAGCAGAGCCAAGCTGAGCCCAAACAATAAATGCAGTCACACAGCAGTTGTAATTGATGTCCTCCCAACAGAATAATTTAAATTCACACAGCCTGATCTCAAGATGTGGTTTGTCATCCAGTACTCAATACAGGGCATCCACTGGGCTGTGGAATAAACTGCCAGGCATCTGCAAAGGGGCACAAATACCTAGTTGCAAAGAAGAAAAGTATATGGTTTGCTGAGCAGTTTGGGGGGTGTGTGCATGTGTGTTTGTGTGTATGGTTATTTT
>VZRZ01006678.1:370579-412009 GCA_013398175.1 Climacteris rufus | reverse complement strand
TAATTTTTTTTTTTTTTTTTTTTTTTAATTTCCCTAAACCATCTCTGTGCTTCACATCTCTCAGTATCACCCTAAAGGAAAATGTTGAGGTCTATCCTGATTCTGAAACACAAATATTGTGCTGCCTCCTCTTTTTATAACTCAGGGGCTGTTTCTCCATTGCCTTGTCTCTTCCAGAAGCCTGTCCCCTTGCTACATCCTGTCTTCTCTACCTGTTCTAGCAACCATTTTTCCCATACTGATGAGGAAGACTTATTAATCCAGATGTTTTAGTCATGCATGTGAGTGTCACCCACAGAGTTTTTATTAATTTAATAAGAAGTTTAATAATTTAATTTGGTGTCAGGTCTGGCTCTAAGCCTTAGAAACTAGTAGGCAGCTAAGATGTAGTGGCATTTCTGTATGGAAGGAGATAAAAGCTGGACAGATTTCCAGTTTTCTCAAGCATAAAAACTACATTCTACTGTCCAGGAAAAAAATGGTTTCTGTTGAATTCCTGAAAAGTGTTTGAATAGCTGCAAATTCTATAGATATCATCAAGCAAAAAGATGCTGAAGAAAATGTGCTAAGTGTGCTGGTGTTCTAATAAAATCACAAAGCATTGTGGTGGGATGAACTGCGGTAGTGGCCACAGCCTGCAGTGGAGGGCTGGGCAGGGACTGGAGGGCTTTTTACACCCATGATATGGAATGAGAGTGTGATGCCTGTGCATAGACCTTTGGTGTAATTGTGCCTAGACCATACCTTGCTTGGAGTTTGTTGGTTGCCCAAGTAAATGTGGAGATTTGAGCCTGAAAGCATGTGTTTTCCAGGCTTTATCAGATGGTAAACCAAGGCTATTTAAACTGCTTCCCAGTAAAACTCAATCTGGCTCGTATTTAGCAGAGCTGTGCTGTGTTCCTGCAGGTCTCTTGCTCAGGAGTTGAGGTGGGCAGAGCAGAAAGGGGACGTGTGCCCTGGTTTTGGCTGGGTTGTCAAGACACAGATGTGGCAGAGCTGGAAGTGGCAACCAGGAAGCCTCACTCACGCCTCACCTGCAGTTGTGCTGGCTGGGGACACTGAGCATTCTCCATTCAGGGAAAGCCCTGTAAATCTGCAGCCAAATGCAGTTTACTGGTAGGACAGAGTTCTGCCCTGCTCAGTCCCTATCCTCATCCCCACCCTCAGACTGAAAACATGAGCATTGTGCAGCATTTCTTTTCCAGATGGAGCTACAAATAATAGCTGTGTCAGTCCACAGGCTCTTTCAGCTGTTTGTTTTGCTGGGGGAAGCACTGTAGTCTCAGAAGTGTTGACTCTTACAAGAGGAAGTACTGGGCATGCCTGTATGAGTAAGTGATCTCTAATTGTGTGCAAGTGCTTCCACTGGCTTCAAGCATATTTTTGCAGGTGCCACATCTGGGGAAAAAAAATGGCCACAAATGAGACCCTAAATCATGTTAAATATTGCAGACAGCATCTCTGTATGAAGTATTTAAAGATTAAAAAAGAACAAACCCGGATTCTGAATTTACAAAACACCATTTCCTCCATCTGCACTCAGTGCTCATCATTTTGTTACACAACCACTTCATTCCTTCACTGCTAATAGCTCCCTTTGAATACTGAATTGCCTCATTAGGGTCTCTTATCCTATGAATTAAATTCTTCCTCTGAGTCAGATAGGCAGTCCTTTTTTTTTCCCATTGATTTTTTGTTAAATATATCAGTCTAAGTAATCAATAAAGCAGTGTGGAAAGGCTTCTGATCTTTGAAATTGTATGGAGTAGATAGACCCTTTTGTTATAATGCCTTTCTTTCTTGACGTCTTGAGTTTAATGGAAGGTATTTGCGCAGATTTAAGCATGTGGCTATGCTGTTTGCTTTCATCCAAAGACTTCCTCCTTTCTCTGCAAGAGGGAGTGGCAATTCCAAACCCCTGATACCAACTGCAGTGTACCTTGGCAGAGCTGCCCCTAGTGAGGGGGGTCACACTTGTGTGAAACAGCTGGGCGAGTTGGCAAAGAGTTGGATTGATTTGCTGAAGGAGCGTGTCAGTCAGTGCAGAAGTTAGAAAGAAAGCTCTGCCTCATAATTTGAGGTGATAGAGCTTCTGAGCTGTTAGTAGGAGCCAAATAACTCCTGCTATGATGATATTGTCAGCTGCAAATTCATCTCCCTAATTGATCTGTTGAGCAGACTTTGTGTTTCTAAATATGGGTATAAGTCGCTTCCTTCTGCCTCACTGTTCAACGGTGTAAGTAATTGAATACAGCTGTTTTATTGCTCCCTTAACGAGGGAGTGGAACGCCATGGATGAATTTCTCGGCATATCATCCCCCTGTAAAGCGCAATGTCTTTTGGGACCTGAAAGTCTGGATTTGGTAATGAAATAGTTATACCTATATAGCTATATGATGGTTCAGCTCCTGGCAAAGGCGGGCCAGAAGGCTCTGATTTACTGCTGGTGGCGAGGTGAGGGGGCTTGGGTTATGGGTACGTCAGAAAACTGTTGCCAGAAGAGCTAAGGCTGTCTTCAGTCCCCAGTGTGTGATAGCAGGGAAAAGCCAGTGCTTTGCTCTAGGACACAACTGGGAAATTTCATTCCTCCAGTGCATTGATCAGGTTGCCTTGCATCTGTGTAGCTGTCAGGCTGCCAGAAGCCATGACACAAAACTCGCCATCCAAATGGCACCTTTATTGAAAGTCAGTAGGAACAAACTCTTTTATGTGATGGGTTGGACTAAGTGTGGCCACATGGGATATGGGTGGATAGCAACTGCTCGTTCATTTGACCTTTGGGGTATAACTAGAGAGGTAGTTTCAGCCCACTTGGTGCTTTTTGAGGATCTGGGAAACTGCAAAAGACAATGGCAAAATCCAAATAAGGGCAATTTTGGTAGTGCATAGGCAGAAGGGGATTATGAGCTGACAGAGTGTGACAGTCCCCTTGAAATGAGCCCCATGCTAATGCAGGCAGCTCAGCTGATGCAGGCACTCTCTGTGTTGTCACAGGGCATGGGACACCAGTTCTGATTTATGGGTGAGCTGGGGTGAGTTAGTGGCTCATAGCAAGATAGGGTGTCCTCACCTTTAGATTTAATTTCTGGATGTGTTTCTGATGTGTTTTATGTTGCTACAGACAAGTTACTTAACCATCTATGCTAAAGATGACAGGGAAGTTGTAAGACACCAAAACATTACCTAGAATTTCAAGCAGATCTTGTCTGTACTACCACAGAAGAAATAAGCAGACCAGTCTTTGCTGTGATGTAACTCAGGGACTTCAGCTGCTTGACCTAAGTACCTCTTGCCATGCAATATCAGAGCTTGGGGAAGCAATTACCAGCGTTAGATCTGATGATGGGCAACACAACAGGGCCATAAGGCTGCAGTCAGGGGACTGGTGCAGCTCCTTGGAGTGGCGCTCTCTGTCCTTAATAAAAAGCCCTTCCACGAGAGCATTTTGCTTTTCCAGAGCCGGGATTGATACTTCACGTATGAGTCAACAGCTGTTGAGCTGAACTCGAGCCACTCCAACCTGTGCCAGCAAGCTGGCAGTAACATTTATATCCCACAGGCAATGGAAGCAAAACAGTGGTGAGCTGAAGACCTGGCAAAAGGGGGGAGTTGCTATGTGCAGCACAAAATCAGAGGCCCAAAGTTACCATCTGCAGAAGTGGGTTTATCTGAGAACACTGTAAGCACTTATAAGTACATATGGCCTCAGCGTGCTGGACATGTGAAACACCCCATAATTAAAGTCAAGTGGATTCTTATGGCTGTTATCCAGCACAAAAGAAAACCTTGGAGCTGGCTTCCCAGCTGACATAAACCAAAGCTGGATGGGGTTATTGTAAGAAACGTGCCTTGGACTCGGGGAATCAAACACTGTCACTCAAATCCTGTCTCTGTGGGTGGCTTTGTGGAAACCAAGCAGCTTCCCACGTGCAGGCTTTGAATAATAATCTCCACTTGCTGGGAATGGGGCAGCAGCACTGGAGTCAATTGAGCTACATCTGTTTACACCTGATGGGGATCATCAGTAAGGTGGTGATTGGTATATTTACTGCCTGCCTGACAGGCATGAGAAGGGACATTTGTGCCATTTACAGACACATAGAATATGATTTCTGTGAATGTTCAACATGATAACTTTCTCCTGTGTGCCAGAGCATGGTGGACAGTGCCAAGGGAGTGCTGCTGAAGCAGAGCTGGGAGGCTGACGTAATGTTGCTTACGGGGAATGGAGGGGATGGGGAAAAGAGGGAAGGAATAGGAGCTACTTTTCAAGGCAAGGAGTGAAGACTAACATGAAGGAGAGGGAAATACAGAGCAACAAGTGAAAAGAATGAAGGTAAAGAAACAGATGAGGCTGAGATTAGGCCAGGTTGTATCGGGCTTTGACCAACCTGTGTTGTAGTAGGTGTCCCTGCCCATGACAGGGGGTTTATAATGATTTTAAGAGCCTTCCAACCTAAGTCATTCTATGATTCTGTGAGATGAGACTGGTTTGATGCTCTTGATTTTGCCATAATCATAATCCTGTTATTGCACATTTCTGCCATAAACATGCCTTGTCTTAACACGTCTGGGGTGGAGACAGAAAAGGATGGAGTGGCTTTCTGTACTTGTACATGAATACTTCTGCATTAACTTGTTTTTACAGTGAAGTAACTATTGGAGAAAATCAAGAAAAGGCCTTCAAATGCAGCTCATCTCAGCATGGTTCTTTGTATGTCCTCTGAGGTGACAGCAGAGCAGCACTGGCATCCACACATCTCATGCAAAGGAGTTATTTCTAAGCTTGTCTATCAGTCCTGTACATGAGAGGTTTTTTCTTGCAGATGTCTAGGGTGCTTCAGAGAGGCCAGATATGTAAGATGGTCCAGTGAAGCAAGTACTTAAAAGTCTTAAGATCCCCTAGTCTTTAAAGTTAGTGAGCTGCTTGGCATGGATAGGTAGTGAACAAGCTTCTATTTTGCCTATTTAAAACCTTTGCAATCCCTAGGCTGTGTTTATGTGATGTCTTCTTGGATGCTTTGCAGTAGCCTGGTGGGTGTTTTACTGTGCAGTACCTCTGGTATTCCCCAGAATTCAGGCTCCTTGGGAAACCTTTCCTGTAGCCCTGGCTCCAGTTTGATGTGGCCAAGCAAAAGCAAGGAAACTTGTAAAAGGAACTTGATTTCAGCAGAGCATCCCTCTGGACAAAAAGAACTGCCTATGAGCAGGCTTAAGTCTGAAGGTTTTGCAGCACGGTTGCAGCATGCAGAATGGACCTGGTCCATTTTAGTTACACTGTAAAAACCGGTTGTGGTTTCAAATCCTCCAGCACTGAGATTTACTTGGTAGAAAGAAGGTTTGCTAAAGTGACCCCCTCTCATGGTGGCCTGCTGAGTTGTGAGGCAATTGCAGTTATTTACACACTGTGTAAATAAACCTGCTCCCCTGACTGTAAGCCATGACCCCTGGATACTGAGCATTTATGCAAGTTGTGAAAATTACACTTAATGGCTTGGTCAATTAGGGATTTCCCTTTTTTTCCCCCAGTTTATTTTCATGAATAGTAGCTGATATAAGGAAACAGTGTTGACTTGTAGTTTAGAAAATCTAGATTTGGTAGGAAAGTTTGGAAAAACCATTTTATCTGCTATGCTTAAGTCTGGGATCACTAAGCAAAACAGACTTCCCTCCTTCCAGATATCATATTGCTGCCACGTGTAAACACTGTTGTGGAAGAATGACCCAGCTCCTTCTGGAGGTCTGCAGAGCTGGATTTATTGTCCCCTCTGTGTTTGCTACAGTAGCACTTAAAATCTTTAGGGGTTATGTCAGCTTTGTGTTCACGTTTGCTCCTTGAATCCTGAGTGAACATTCAGATAGTTAATACTAAAAAAAAGGTTGCTCCAGTGAGTAAACAGCCAAGTCATCATTGCATAAATAAATAGGTATCTTCTCTTGTGTTTCATATTGGCCTTTGGGTTGCACTCCTCATTATGGTGTCTAAATGCCTGGCAGTAGTACATTAAATTGTGTGGGAATAACATATTAGGTGATCGGTGGCTTGGCTTCATCTTTTTCCTTATGCATATGCAAAGGAGCACTTAGAATTTGTTATGTAAACACGGCATTGTATGTTTATCTTCGAGAAGCAGATTTGGATTTGCATTTGGCTGAGAAAGTGGTGACATTTGCAGATGTGTGGGTCATTTCTTATGAACTCTGGTGTGAAATTTGTCCCTGGCTGAATGAAGCTGACAAAAAAAACCTGAGCTACTGGGCCTAGCTAGCTTCAGCCTTCTGTATATCCCATTAGCCCTCCTAGTCTGTAGGACCTGAACAAGGAGGCAAAGCGCCCCGCTTCTTATCGTCCCCTGTTGACATATTTAAGGGAAATGCTATTAAAAAGCATCTCTAGAAAACTTTCCACACTTTTACTTCTTCCTGCAAGCTTGGCCACAAGAGGGATGGAGCCAACTCAGCTTTCACTGTGCCCTTGCTCAGAGCTGTGCTTGCCAAGGAAGGACCCCACAGGATTTGACTATTGTGGAGTAGATGCATTACTAGGAAAAAAAGAGGCAGGTTTTGCAGGAGTGAGGCTGTATCTTAACTACTGCTCAGTCACTTGGGAAGTCTGTAAAAGCTTTCTGAAACTACCAGGCTCCTCCCAAAGCACCACTTGATCTAGTGCATTTTCAGATTCAAACCTGAGTCTATAAAACTTATCCCTGTACAAAGACCACCCAACACTAGCAGGGCGTGCAAAGAAATTTCTGTTTATAGTTTAGTGCAAGGGTCAGATAGCTTTGCTATGGTTCAGGTTATCCACCCAGAGAAAGAATGCTTTTTTTCCTAAGCATGGGATACATGAGTCATTTCTATTACCCAGACCTCTAGACATAACATAAAATAGATGGCATGAAATAGCATTAAAGATATTAAAGATGGGAGGAAATTAAGTGTTTTCTCCCTTGCATTCTTGAGCTATAGAGTAATGGATTTCTAGTGCAAGCTCAGCTACTAATGTACTCATAAGAAGTGAGGGCAAACAGTGGAAACCTCAAGCTTTGTACTGTAAGATACAGAAAACTCAGTCAAGCAAAAGGCAACACAGAAGTGCTTTTGCAATATAAATTTGGTGATTAATTTCCTAGCAGGGAATTAGCTTTTATCTACTTTAAAAAAAATGTTAGTAAACTGGATTTATCTTAAGCTGCTTAGAATTTGTGACCCTGCCAGTGTCTGGCATATTGCAGGATTTTCTGTCTTTGTTTGAGAATGACCCATAAGACCCTAAATCTGTATTCTTCCTTTTTCATATTTAAAAAATAAATTCCTGCTCAAATTCTGCATTCTCGGTTTAGCTCTTTGCTATCATCCATCTCTGTTAAGATTCTGTGGAATGGCTAGGGGATTAAGAGTAACAGACCTCACACCCACTTAAACCAGAAAGAAATTAATTTTATCTCATTTTTTTGAAAGGTATAAATTCTGAACATTGGATTCCCTCAGAACCAGGAATAAATTATTTGAAGGAGTGCCTCTCTTCATTAGAAACTGCTTGTAAATATACTGGCTCCCTTGAATGCTTGGGAACACTTGCATTTGGATTCCTTTTTTAGGACTTTTTCCACTTAGTAATTAATACTCATCCTTATATAACACTTGTGACTGAAAGCACTGTACAAAGGGATAAAAATGGGCAGTCTGCCCTGTTTAAAGGAGATTAATCTACTGCACTGATGGACCTTCTCCCTGAAATTCTTCAGTGCAGAGGAGGTTAAAAGTTGTGTGTCAAATATAATACTCTCAGTCTGTTGCACTCAGTGACTATAGCCAGTCTTTTAACTATTATAGAATTTAAGGCTAAGTATTTTTAGCAGTTTTTATTGATGGCTGTCTTAAATGTCTCTTTCAGAGGTTTTGTGATCATGAAGAGAGATGGAACAAGTTTCTGTCTGACTAGTGTACCAAAATTCTCATATGATCATCCACATGTATGCATTTAGGGCCAGTGCATCATTTCCAGTAACTAAACATTGCCTGACTTTCATGATTACTCTGGAAGTCAGAACAACTTCCCATTTGTTGGCTGGGGGAAATGAATATATTTCATTTGACTTGCATTGAGTCTTGGCATGTGATTTATTGTAGCCAAAATATTTTCTTACGGTTTTTAAATCTGCGAAGTCATATCAATAACATAAATTAAAAGCTTCAAATAGTGTCTTAAATACATAGTTATTATTTCACATTTACAGGAAATGCAAAAGAAAGACATGTGAAATAATAGAAATGGAAAACCCAGTTTCTTGACTTACCCTAAGCAACAAAGAAATTTCCTTTCTTTGCCTGGATGGATGTAAAACTACTCCATAATCCAGCTTCTTGAAATACTCAGTAATTTTGTTTCCTTTATTTTGCTCTCTGAAAGTACACACCATTTATGTAGCTCATTATGTATGTAAAAGATACTGGGAAAGAGCTGAGACTGAGTAATCCATGCCAGCCCTAATTTCCCCACCAGGAAAATAGTTGGGGCAGAGCTGGCATTGAAACATGTGGGATGTCTGTATTATCTGATGTGGAGCACTCTTGGTTGTTCCTGTCTTGAAAAAAAAACCAAGCAGGGGCAACTGTGTTTTTTCAGTATTTTCTCCTGGGCATCCCAATGTCTTTGTGTGTGTTGGCAGCAGAAGACTATGGATGTGCCTTTTGGAAACATCTGGCAGAATTCCCTGTTTTCCTTGCAGATGACTGAGCACAGGACCAGCAGGAGGTCTTGGTCTCCTTAGCCGTCTGTAGATTGAAGGGTTGTGATCTATAGGCCTCAAAAAGGTTCAGGTGGCCGCTCTGGTCTTCCCTACACACTCCTCTGGTCAAGGAGCACAGATGCCAGCACTGCTGCAGCTGGGTGTGATTGCTGAAGGAGGTGCATTTAGCAGGGGAACACAGTATCAGGACAGCACAAAAGGGAGGACAGATAGAAAAATGACTTGACATACACCTTTTGCTGATGGAATCAGGAAATTTGTTCTGAGTGAAGAAGAAATGAACTTTGCCTGCAGTCTCTGATGGCAAGTGGCCAGACTGTAGCATCTACTTTCCAGTCTTATAGCACCACAAACCGTCTCTCAGGAGATCCATACCACAGTGTGGAGCCAAACCTTCCTCCTTATGTATCTAAAGCTGACAAAGCAGTGTGGATTCAGGACTGAACATGGGACAGAGATCAGAGGATCCCAAGTCAGTCCAACTTGTGCCCCTACTTGTCTCCACGTGCTTAGGGTCTCTCCTATTCTCATTTATCCTCAGGTAACCAGCAGGTTCTGGCCATCTGTGCTTCTTCTGACAGACCCATTTACTGCTAGGAACAAGGAAGAAACCATTTATTGCCCAGTAAAGAGAGACTTGGCCCTGTATATACAAAATTATTTTGCTGTGCCTCAAAGGATCATCAGACGTGTTTTGAAGTAGGAGAGTGCTGGCAGGGGTTTCTCTGTGCAGGTTGTCAGCAGTCCCTGACACCAGCCCCTTCCCCTGCTTTGCATAATGGATGGCATTGTCAGGAATAGTTTCCTGATGTTGTATAGTGTTTCTACAGACTAGAGACTATTTTCTGTAGAAGATATAGATATATAGTACTGTAGGCTTTCACACACTATAGACGGTCTTCTCCTATACTTAACCTTGGTGATTTTTAACCCAGCTATTAGTCCTCACAAATGATATTGTTTTCCCCTCTGGCATGAAGCAGGGAGCCCTGTGAAAAATCACAGCATCCGTGGTAAGCATGGACATATTCATCACTTAAGCCTGGGACTCAGCTGTGAACATAAGCAGGACTTGAGAAGCCAAAATATATTTGGCCAAAGTTTTTTGTGTAATGGGTTCCTCAGAACTCCAAGCTGTAGTCAAACATTTCATTAAAATGCTCTGGGAATGCACAAGAAAGCTCTTGACTGTAATGTTTGCCTAGAGAGTTTTGTTTGAATCTTCAGCCCAGATTGTCCTTAAAGCCTATTGTACTGCATGAAAGGTAGCAGAGTACCTCAAGGGAGAGTCACAGGCAATTCAGATTCATGCCACTGAGTGTCTGTACCTCCTGCCTGGAGCCTCCCATCAGCCGAAAACTGAGCTGGGTAATACCCTAATTACTCCATCTCCTCTTCAGCATGCACACTGCAGCCAGCAGGAGCTACTTGCCCTTGTAGTGGTTATAGTGGCATTCCTGGTATATGTCCTCAGAAGTAGAGAATGTGTCTTGATGATTTTGTTAAGAAAAGGGATGCACTGATGTAATTCTTCCTGTTATTTCAGTTTAGCCGGAGTCCTCTCTTACCAGTCTTTCCAACTGCCAGTTATACCAGTAATACCAGTCTGTCTAACAGTTCATCCATCAATCTTCCTTCCACTGTGGCACCCATCTTCTGTGAAGCTCCAAAAAGATACCTGTTCTAGCCCATGCTCTTTACCCGGGCAGCAGCATTTTATCCTCAACTTCTCCTGGATCTTTTTCAGTGCAGATGCCTGGTGTTTTTAGCACTGACAGGAAGGGAACACGTTCAGTCGCAAAACTAGAGCTCAGATGCAAGAGCAGCTCTTGCATGCTCCAGCTTTTGTCTGGCAGCACAGAGATAAGATGGTTCAGCTTTCTGTGACTTTATTAATCTGTTTATTAGTAGCCAAGTCTGAGTGAAGCATTAGCGTAAGTCGATTAAATAATGGAATGCTGTTCTCCTGTTATCTCAGTCACATGACAGGTTGGCTATTTTCAAGTGACTTTTTCTTTCCCCTTAACAAGCAGAATAATTCAAATGAATTGCTTCCAGAAACAAGAGAAACTGTAGTGTCCCCAATTATTCATGCTGGTCTTCCATCTGAGCATTGCTGCAGTGGGCATGCAGTTGTTCTAAACATAGGATATGTGTTCTTTCGGGACCATTTTATCCTTGGCAACTCGTCAATCACCTGGAACTAAAACTCTGTTCCACTTTTCATTATTTTTCTAATCATAATGTCTTTTCTAGATCCATAATTGTTCTTCATGGGTTATAAAGCCAGCATAATTTGCTATATTGAAAAACACTGATACTGATTTATGTGCTTTCAGTTATGCAGTGTGCATTTCATTTTATGTCCAGTCTGGGGGTAGAAAGCTCTCCAGCCTGAGTATGTGCTATGCAGAGGACCTCTGCTTCTTTTCTCTTATTACTACTGCAGAGATAAGTATGTTTCCTTTCAGAAAGGTTTCTGGAGCTTTGTTTTTTCTTCAAACTCTGCCTTCCACAGTCACTTCATTGTCTTGTGGCATGCTGGGACTAATTTCATGGCTTGTTCTGTGGTTGTGGAATATCTGCTCTTTCTCAGGATGTCTGTAAAACAAGCTGACAAACCAGCCTGGTGTTTAGCACATCCCCTCAGTTTGCTTCACTGCTTTGGCTGGTTTTAGTAGCCTTTGAAACCCATTAGCCTCCCTCTGATCAGCCCTATTTGTGCTGTGTCTGTGTACCTCATAATGAACATTAAGTGCAATTTTAATTTCACATTTTTGTGAAATTATTGCTATTACTTGGAGAAGTTGGTGAAAACCCTGCTTGTGAGGCTGCTCTTTGCCATTTCAGATAACCCAGTTCCTCCCTGCTGCCTGACCATCCCAATTTAGTGGTGGCTGTGGCATTGTCGGGTTAAAGGAATCTTGTAATGCTTGTCAAGATTTAAAACCCCTGTAAAACAAGGGAGAAATGTTGGTTCCTGACCTTACGTGTTATTTAGCTGCCTAATACAATTTGTTATGGGCATGAGCGTTTGCTAAGTTTTAGTCTCCATGAAGTATGAGATCTGTTCGGTGTGGCTGTAGAAAACATACTTATGTCCTGCTTCTTTCCTGGCCACTTTCCTCCTTCTCCACAATGTAGTCCTTATCTCCCATGGGAAACAGGTAGCAGAAAAACCTTTTCATTTTTGAAACTACCATTTCCTTCTCCTTCCAGGTTCTTGAAACGTGGCAGTCCATATGGCTGGTCCACTTCAGAACATGTTATTGTCTTTGGGGTAAAATCTGTTGCATTAAACACACTAAAGCTCTCCAAGGCAGACTTTTCCCTGGAGTTGTGCCCCTCTGTGTCACAGAGGCCGGATCCAGCTGTTTGCAGGAGGCCAATTGAAGCTGGTGAATCCTGCCATAATGATCTTTGCCTTGTAGATAAGAGTGCATCCTGAACAGTCCATAAGAGAATTGGAAGCTGTGGACATTGGACCCCTGGAAATCCTCTTTCTGTTTTTTCAATTTCACCGTTAATATGTGTCTGGGCTGGGAGATAAAATGTTTCTCAGATGTCAAGGGCTGCTGCCTCATATTTCTATCTATGAAGACTGCTGGTCTCTCATTGAATCTTTGCTAGTGAACTGGGTGATATTCACCCAGTTCACTGTGTTACCAGCTGGGCCTTGGTTTAAGGCACATGCTAAGCTCTGTGTTTTATCTGTGTACTCTGGCAGGGGGAAGGTTCATGTGTACATTTTAAGTTGATGTCTTTCTGTTATTACCAGCTGTCTCCCATTTCTTGCATCAGAACAGGAAGGGAGATGAATTATTTAACTGAAAATGTTCCTGGATCCCTTACTTGCATGAGTTTATTGTTGTTACGACCCCTCGGGGAGGGAAAGCTGAATAGTAGTGGCTGATAAATGGAAAGTGTTTCTCTTTCATTCTCCCTTGTCACTTTTTCCCTTTTACATTCTTCACTAATGCATACAGACAGTTTTCTGAAGCATTCACTGTTACCTGTGTTGACAAGATCATCTAGAGGCACTGCCTAAGTTCCTGTACTTCTTGTGCCAGGTACACATGGGGAGCCCAAAGGCCTGAACAGGACACACATAGACACAGACATGATGGTCCCAGAGAAAAGAGAGCACTATTATGGTTTTATAAATAAACCCCTGCAATAGTGTGAACACTTTATTATGGGTTATCCTAGTGAATTGCTGCTGTGATCAATCATTTATCTATTTGTCTGATGGCAATTAGGAAAATGTGAGATATATAGTAAGCTAAGGATTATTCATTGGATGCCATGGAGGTATCAGAGAAAACAAAATTTATATATGAGCTTTTCTCATGCAATTTTCCAAAGGCCATAATACAATTCATAGTTCCAGCTCCAAGCTCTAGAAACATGATGCTCCTGGCAAAAGGTCAGTTTGCTGCTTACAGTTAAGTGTTCATCTCTAGTGATGGGGCTGATCTGATGTTTCAAACTGTAGGATTTCTCATCTGAAATTCCAAGGAAGGAGGGATCAGGCGTTCTGCTTGCGATGCTCTCTTAGCCAGACAAAAGAATCAAAATGATACCAGCTTTTGAACTACTTCTGTTCATATTCTCCTCGGTTTTGGTTATGTTTCTTTCTAGACTTGAAAGGTTTTTAATTTGGGATGCTGGCAGATATCCTTAGGAAATTTCAGTGGTATCTAAAGTATGTTTGAATCTCTTTCTTATTCCTTTTATTTGTGAGGGCTAGGGATGCTATCCAGGCAGGAAGTATTCTGAAATATTCCAAGTCTGAGATGAAACAGTTCTGGTGCTTGTATTCAGATTTTTCTGGGCCAAATCCCTTTAAGACGAAAAAAGGAAGCCTATAAGAGTTTTGTATTTTTCATAACATTTCAGCGCTTCTCCAGTACCACACAGCACCCAGACATTAAAATTTTCCTTAAATATGGAAAATGGAATAAATATAATGACCTATTGTAGGAATTTCATTACAGTGTGGATGAAATATACAGCATGGATGAACACTGTATTGTAGTGCTGATTCCAAAGGGTTCCTGATTTTTCAAATGTTTTCTCCTCGCTGTTTGTCCTGATTACACAGTTCAGAATTTCAGCTGGAGGTCCAAATTCAGTGCTGTTAAGCACTGAATTGTGTGTAAGGCTGGAGAGTGAGTTACGGGCAAGCAAAGGAATCTCTGAATGGAGTTCTTCGTTTTATTGCCTGTGCTTACAAAAATCGCAGTGCTCTCTGCACAACCTGTTGGCTGTAAGTGCCGGTGGGAACCCAGACACCAGCAGCTCCTCATGCTTTGCAGCATTCCCTAAAAGCCCTCCAAAAATCCTGCAAGAGCAGTGCTGATGGTTTCCTTTTCCCCCAAAAGCCCAGGACTCGCCTCCAGAGGGTGCTGCAAACTTGGCGGTGGTCACCAGCCCGCGGTGTGCAGGAGGGAGCTGTTCAATGGGCATTTCACTGCGGTTAGGGGACATCAAAATATGCAAGTCATATTTTGACTGTCACTTTGATTGCACAGCACATAGTTTTAGATATAGCTTGTATGCACTTTGAACTGAAAAAAATCCAGGTGGCAGCTGTCTTTTGTTAACATGAGATTATTGTGCTTACAGCGTGAATGTGAGACACATCTATAAGCAGCGAAGGAACAGATCCAAATCAGTCATGAAAAGAAAAAGTCTTTTAATACAACTCATGGGGCACCTTGCTTCTCTGCTAATTTGCAGCTGAACAGATACTATACAAGCAAATATTCATACAGTGAAAATATACAAAACCAGAATTCCAAGGAGTGCTTACAACACTGAGATAACCCTTTTCCAAACATTACTGAGAGACACTCCTTCCCTTCCCTAAGTAGTGTCCAGAGCAGACAGAAGCATACAGAGGGGGAATCGAGGCATGGAGAAGAAGAGAAGAATTTTGAGTGCTGGGGAATGTGGATATGTTTTTAGTATACTGTTTCTTGTAAGGGTATGTGAAAAGCCTGTGCCACAGATACTAATCTTACAGAATGATGAGTTTCAGAATGACACTAATGTCCTGAGTGTTTCTGGGTTCTTTTGGCCTGCCTGGGTTAAAATGGCTGCAGAAGAGCACAGCAGCTGCAAGGCATGAAGTTGACTGCTGCCCTGCTGCTTGCCATGTTCTTCAGCATTTTCACGGCAGAAATCCTTCTGCTTTCGTGACCCCTTGCTGTTGCTCTCATCCTGAGATAAGAGGATTTGCCAGTACAGCCCTGAATCACTGGCTCTGCACTGGAATTGCCCCACACTGCATACTGGAGTTTGTCCTCCTGGCTGCCAGCTGTTGGTGAAAAAATTGGCAGGAAGGGTTGGCCCTGTCTCAGGATGTGCCTTACCGTCTAGAGGAGGTACTGGAGGTAGAGTGGGCGTGGCATTCAGCATGCTGGATGTGCTGTGCTGAGACTGGTGTTAGCTGGAGATGGATCATGGTACTCCTGCAGCTGTATCACTTGCAGTGTGCAGGTGCCCTGTGCAGCTCCTGTGCCTTCTGGACAGACATGGTGAGGATGAGCTTGTTTGATAGCTCTGAGGAAGTTCAGGACCTAAAAGCTGTTTTAGCCATAAACAGCTCAACTGTGCTGGCGTGGGAATGGACAGTTTGCTCCAGGCTATCTTGGTGTGGGAACAACAAGCAGTGTTCAGAGAGGCTTCCAGCTTCGGCAGAGTGTTGCTCTTGCTGCTGGTTCCAAATCCAAGGCAGGCTCGAGCAGAGCAGCTAAAGCAATAGGAGAGTGCATTTCAGCTAGCCAGGGAAAGCAGGGGAAAAGCAGACAAGAGGTCTTGGATGTCAGGTCACTGGGATGGTCATGCACAGCTTTTCCATTAGCTGGAATTCAAGTCCTGTTGAAAATGGATGCTGCAGTAGTTGGTTTTGGTCTAATGGTTTGACAGAGAGTGGATACTGAAAATTATCATTAATTTATCACATGTTCCAGACTGTTCATTCTGAAAGTCAAAGCGTTTTGTTTCTGCTTGGTTTGGCCACATCCGCTGGATCAATCGTAGTGCCTTAGGCTTCCCTTCTAATTTGTGGCTGGATTCATCTCCATGCTACACAGCAATAGTTCTGTGGGGATGACATCCTACAGCATCTTGTCAAATTAAATCCAAGCAGAGAATGTAGAGAAAGGAAGAGGTAAGGGAAAAAGAAATGAAGAACATGAGACACCACTTTTCTGAGACAGTGTGGTGTCTGAGGCAGACAGAGATTAATAAAAAATTAACCTAAAAAGGAGTGTTTTCAAATAGGTCAGCTGAAGTGTTTCAATTGGGTCAACAAGACCTGAAACAAAACCTTTCATTTTGGTTTTCTGGTTAAAATAATAATACTAATAAAAAAAGCCAAATGGCATTGTCATTCAGGAGGCATTGGAGGAAGATACCCAACCAGCCCTACTGGTAGCACAGAAACAAAGTTTCTTCCTCTGAGATGGCAAATTTTTCGTACCCAATTCCAGTCTTGTAGATCAGATTCCTCTTTTGCCTTCCTAGTTAATTTGGCCTTCTCAGTGAAACCAGTGGCATGGATTTTGAGGGAGACAACTACAGTTGTCTTGAGGTCTTGAGATGTTCTAGCAATCTAGAGTACCCTCCCTGCCATCTGGACTCCATCCTTTTTTATTTTTTTCTTTTATTTCATCTGAAAATACACATTTTCCCCCACATCTGCAACAACCCTGCGTTTCACATTCTAGTCCAGTTTTGTTGTCTCTAGCCTCGAGATTGTCCTTTGAATTAGGGGTCCCATCTGTTGTTATCCTGAGCAGCACAGAAATAGAAAATCCTGCAGGCAAATGGGCCATTGCTTTGCAGGACCAGACTGAGCTCTACATTCAGTTTGATGCTCAGTTTAGATTCTGTTGAATATGCACCTTAGATCTTTGTTTTTCAGGGGCAATGTGCCACGTAAATGGAATTTTATATTTGACAAATTCTCATTTTCCTTAAAAATGAAACACCTTACCAATAAGCAAGCTGGGGGGTGGGTGTGGCGCAGGTTAACTGAGAGGCAGGGATGGCTCTGAGCACATAGTTGCCCATGTTTGTCAGTGCATCTTTTTCTTCTGGTGTTTAACATTTTGTAATCTTATATGCAGAACTGAAATCCCAAGGAGGCTGTGTTTGTGGGCACAACTGTGTCCAGCCAGGCACTGAGTTATCCTGTCTTATAAAACCCATCTGCAAACGTTTGGCCTCTGGCCAATTTCAAAGCTTCTTTGAATAAATGTTTGTGGATGAAGTATTGTGTAAACAGTCCCCGGGCACAGTAAATAGGAATGGCATAGCTTAGTGCCTATTTGATGGCACATTCTGTGAGGACAAGTCACTTGTAAAGCAATAATACCTCCATTAGATGAAACATGTGACTTGGGAGGTAGGCAGAAGTTCCTTAACATTCAAATCCAAATCTAGACCTGAATTTTATAGCCTCCCCATCCTTGGTAACAGCAGAAGAGTGGCTTCATGTGGCTACTGTCCACATCTTTCTTTTTTTTTTTACTACACTCTAATGGCATGTTCACCACACCACTGTGCAGTGGAGTCCATTGCTAAAGGAATGTGGGCTGGGAAAGACAGCAGGCCAGACTGGGATACTGAAGGACCATGCTTGAGAAACCACGTTATTTCCCTTTTGTCTGCTCAAGCTTGTCTCCAAGTAAGAAGTCATATTTGTCCCACATATCCACCACCAAAACCTGCAAGATGATCTCATCCTATAGCACAGTAGTAGTACTACATATTGTACTACAGTGAGTAATACAATATCCTGATTTTCAAACTGAATAGTGATAAAAGGTGGGTCTGGACAGTAAAGTCTGACTATAATTCTTGGTCCAAGTCCTCCATAGTGGCAGGTGTTCAAACCCTGGACTTGTGTTGATGCTGTTGTGAGAGACAAGAGATGCAAAGTTCAGCTCAGGAACCTGACTGATTTTCAATGAGTTATGAGGATTGTCCAAGCAATGGTTGGACAGTGGTTACTGTATCTACTGCTGAATTCAAATCGAGTCACTCTTTAGGAAAAGGGAAAGCAACAGACAGCTAATCACTCACTGTGTTTCTTTTGAACTGGAACAAAACTTTTCAAACTTCAAAAATAAAGCTGTGAAAACCAGCTACATTTTATATGTAGCTTTATAAGGCTTCACACCCTTTAAAAATTCACAAGAAAGCAAAGGGCAGAGATTTTATCACTGGAATCTAAATCAGATTGATTTTCTGGATTTGGCCTTGGCACAGATCTGAATGTAATTTTAGATGCAAAGTCTCCAAAGTCTACAAATCTGAATCTCTGTCATCCTTGGATGTTATCAGTGTGGGATAGACTGTATTATTCCAATAGTATGCAAAAGGTGGAATAAATTTATTTTGCTGTTTTCTTTACTGTTCATTCTGAACTCAGGTTTCATAGAATGCTGGTATCTCCATCAGGAACATGGTATACAGATGGTAGAAGTGGCCATTTGTTGTGTTCTCCTCTTGGCTTCCCACGCCCCCTTAGCAGGCTGTAAACAATTGAGAATGTGAGGAAAAACCTGGTCACTAAGGTCCTGTTTCATCTTGTGGCATGGAATGCTGACCTCAGTATTTCCAATCTTGTGTACAAGTTGCAGCAGGGGGAAGGATGATAGAGAAGAATGTGCATTTTTGGCATATTTGATGTACAGGTGCCTCCATGAAAACCTGATCCCCTCTGGTTGCTAAGTTTTGATTCTTTTTCACTGCAGCTCAGACATAAACTGTAGATGAAACTCTTTTTTGATTTTATGACTGAGAAAAGAGGTTTGTAGGTATGTGGACCAAGGAGGAGAGAACCAGATCTTATTTTTTTGATGTAAAAAGTCCCTCTATGAAATGGAGAGAGAAAACTTTCATTCCTTTTTGGGTACAGCATGATCTAGTGTGGCTCTTGTCCTCCTCCACTGCACAAGGCATGAGTGGTGCCTGCAAGAAGGATGACAGAGCTGTTGGGTGCCACTGTGACTTCCTTGCAATTCTGAGTTCCCAAAGCATGGATGTGGCCCAGCTCTCTTGGCATGGCAGTGCTGCCAAGGTCAGAGCATGATGCTTGGGGAAGAGGCATCCTCCCTCCTGCACTGACTGATAGAAATCCCAGGGAGGATTCTAAGCAAGAGTTTATTTGAAAATAGATGAAAGCAAGCAAATTAATCAGACAGCGAAAAGAAAATGATGTTCTGGAAGACTTCAGCAGTCTGAATCATGAGCCAGACCTGCAGCCAGAGGCAGTGGCAGGCTTGCCAGCATGAATACCCGAGAAAAATGTGGAGCAGGACACTCATGTCACTGAACAAGTCACTGCAGCAAGGTCTCCTGTTCAGTTCTTGTGTTTGCAGTCAGTAGTGGGAGGGAGACAAGATGGACGTGCTAGAGATGATGTTCTGCAAATGCTTCCTCAGCAGTTACTGTCCATCTGAGAAAGAAGAAGAAACACAAAAGAGAAAGCCCTTTTCTTGTTAGCAGTGTTCCTCCTCACTAAAACAACTCAATTTATGGTGCTTTCAGAAAGAAGCTGAAAATGTGCCAGTTTGGTGCTGCTGAGTGCCTCTGGTTTTAGTGCTGTGCTTTGGAGTGTGTGCTCACCCTACAGGAGCTGCTCTGCTCTGTGTCAGGGCCACCAGCCTATCCGTGGCACTGTCAGTGCTATCTGGCTGGGGAAACCTTTACTTTGCCACTGAATTGTAAGGTTCAGGCTGCCTTTCCCCTCTGCTTAATTTTTCTGCTGGTTATTTATAAGGGACAGTAGATGCAGCCAAGAGTGGGTAAATCGATCTGTTCGTGTGGGAGGGAATACCATAATATTCTGCCTTTTCTGAGAGAAACAAACAAATCCCTCATCTTGTGGTGCTGCTGCTGAGAGGAGACTGTGTGCTGGAGTCTCCATGGCTTGGAATTGGGTAAATGGGAATAAGATATAGGAGTTATGTTAAAGAAGGCTTAGAAATGTGAGTAGGTATTAATGTCTCTGTTTTGGCTAACTCAAACATATTTGACAGCTCCTCCCATCAGCCTGGGAGAAACAAAAAATGTAAGAATGTGTATTTACATTTTGTAATGAATTTGTTTGGACTCCATTTATTCCAAGTTTACTTTTTCTTAGTAGCCTCCTGGTCAGAAAGTCTCCCGGAAAGATGCATTTGAACTTAATGTAGGAGCTGACCCACGAAAGATGAGTTTTAAACTTGCAGTCCTGTGATCTTGCTGTGGAAGTATAATTCCAAGAGTTACACACAACTATTTAAACATTACAAAGAAGCTCATCCCTTATGACCTGGAGTTATCATTCCTAACTGCAGTAAATAATTCTTTCCCAAGGGTTTGGGATTTTTTTTGAAGACAAACAGTTTTCAATAACAAATGCCTTTGATAACATTTCCAACTGTTTGCCACCAGGAAACATGCAAGCAGAGAGAGGGAGATTTACTGATTGAATGAGATGTTTCACATTTTTTACCCACTGCAATTTGCATCCAGCTGCAGGCCTCAGTCCAGAGGCTGAGATCAGGCAATGAGGGCTGGATGGGGAGTTTCTTGCTGATCCTTTACCTGGTGTTACTGATGCCCATGGGATCATTGGTGAGAGCCATGGCTCTGTAGGGCCTCAGAGTCTCAGCTTGTCCCTGAAGTTATTTTTTTTTCCTTATTTTCTTTTGCAAAGAGAAATGACTTTGCTTCCCACAGGACCCCATTTTCTGCCAGTTGTCCCCAGTGCTGTTTTTTCCCATGTGGGGTTAGCCATGCCCTTGAAGGACCAGCAAGTTGCAGATCAAGGGTTCAGAAGCACCCACAGGGCAGACAGCTGCTTCCCTTAAAAGGTTACCAGCTTGTACTGCTCGCTAACACAGTGTCCTTCTGAGCACACCCTGAGAGAACATCCTCCTCACCCAAGCCTTTATTGGAGATCATTCTTCTCTACCCATCTATTAATAAGCAGGTGATGTCAGCCTGTCACTCCTTTCTTCCTCCAGGCAAAATCTAACCACAATGAGCAAATAATAGATGAGATTTGGAGAGGGGATGCTGATGGTGTTGGAATGCTGGGTGACCCCAGGAACAGGCACTGTCACTGAGTCAGAAGATGACATCAACACTCTTGCTCCGCTGACAGGTTTGCTATCTGCAAAAAAATGGGCTTAGGCCTGTGCTCCTATTGTGTTTCAGTTAATGCTGGCATTCACTGGCGAGCAGGGCCGCTGCTCGTTAATCTGATCAAACGTTGTTCAACGGGATGGATCACAGCAATGGAAATTCTAAAGGGGTGATGCCATGTGCTGGGCTGCAAATGAAAGTGGGCTTAGGCCACAGCAGGGAATCACCCCCTCACTCCTCTGCTGGTCTGGGTGCATGTCCCATGTGGGGCAGGGCAGGACTGCCCATGCTGTGGGTGTCCCCTCTGGAGCAGAAGCAGCTTCTTGGCTGGCTGGGAATGAAAGGTCAAACTGGGGTTGTCTTCCCTGTCTTCCCACCATTGTATCTCTCCAGCTTTGCCTTTTCCTCAGACTTCAAGGGAACTGCTCAGAGCATCAGGAGCAGGTGCAACAAAACGGAGGGAAGAGGGGGATATTTGTGTTTCTTCTATGCAGTGGCTTATCAGAACATTTGCAGGACAGAGTGTACAATCCTGTTCGGAATAGTTTTTCCAACTGTGTGAGATTGTGTATGTGAGATTGGAAGGATGGCTGCCAGATGAGGACCCTCTTCCATGGAGCTTCCAGATCCCTCTGTGGCAGGCTGTGCAACCTGCAGCATAGTCCTCTCCTCCACACCCCCCTCACCCAGGTTTTAATGCAGTGCTTGTCTCCAGTGGGTGTGTGGAATTCAGTGGTGGCCCTGTCCATGCTGCTGTGTACCTTGGGACAGAGTGTAATCTCATCAGGGACAGACTGACAAACTGCAAAGTAGTCTGGCTGTAATTTACAACAGTTTACTACAGAAAGGTTTCTAGTGAGTGTTCTGGTGAAAGCAGGCTCTGGGTTAGATTTTCCCTGTCTGTCCAAACCTCCCATCCTCAGATGATGGTGAGTATGAAACAGATAAGCATGAAGCTAATTGCTTTTGCTATAGAGGGTAGGAGAAGGGTAGAAAGTCAAGAACTGGAGATTACTGGACTATTAAGATTTCCCTGGGCTGTTCATTCTTCCACTGCTAATCAATATGTTGCTTTATAATTGCATGAGCTGAAGATGAAGTCTTACACTGCCTTATAAAACAATCTTCCATAAATCCCAGGTTGGGATAGCTGGGATCCTCTATATTCAGCTTAATAGCTAGCATAAGTCAGAATGCCTGTGAGGGGGATGCCAATTTTTCAGAAGGCTAAGCAGGTATTACAATGCCCTTCTTTGCCCCATATCTCTCTGGCTTTGGCTGTTGCAGAAGTTGTTCAAGTGTCACTGTTCGTTCCACATCACATGTTGCAATAGTGCAACACCACTCTGTTTAGATTCACAGCAGGTCCATGGGGAACATCTTGAATCCCAAAGAAGTCTGAAAGCCATCCCTTGAAAACACATGCACCAACACTGAGTTTTATATAATGCTCTTTCACACACAGGCCAAAGCTAGTGCTACCACTCTTTCAAAAGAAGTGCTCTCTCCCTAGGAAAAAAAATAAATTAATCCAGCCTCTTCCAGACAATTATTTCCAGGCCACATAGCAGGAGTGAATGATGTGAAATAATATTTCAGTAGCAGCCCTGAGTAGAAGGGTTGCATAACCAGGCACTGTCCTGTGTCAAATCTCAATGGATGTTACCAAGAAGACAGGGCAATTTTACTTCCAGCTAATGTAGGGAGTATGAATTTTGGGTTGGTTACTCATGCAGTTCATTTCATTGTGGCATACCTTCTTATTGTAGGTGGCTGCATATGCACCTGTACACCAGAAATTACCTTGTTTGTAATGATGAACTTGATAAACAATGTAATGATAACAAACAGCTTACTTCAAGTGAGGATACACGAATTTAGCTGGCTCTGCCACTGCATGTGAACCCAGATAAACCGTTAATTTTGATGCATCTTGTTCGCCTGCATTTAATTTAAAATTTCTGACACCAAACTTTTATAAATGTGTTGGTCAGCTTTGCTAACTTTTGTGATGGGCGGTCAGTCCAAACACTATTGTTGTTGCTACAATCAGGAGAATTTCTGTTACAGGAGCTTGGGAGTTCAGGGGAAAAGAATTAGTTTCAGGTACGTGATTGAGTCTGATAATTATGAGCAAGCTGTGGTAGCCTGCAGTTTAGGAGCATAATCTGCAGAAAGATTCTCCTTGCCAGATTTCCAATGGGCTTTGTTTGGTATCTTGACTGTGAACACCAAAATAAGCAAAACAGTAACTTTATGTTCTAATTTCTCTGTTTCCAGGATGATTTAGAAGAATCTAGGGGAGGGTCAAAATTCACATCTGCACTCACGTTTTAGTTTCTTCTTCCTTTGCTGCTCAGTGGTAGCTGAAGTGATGCTGTTCAGCCAACTCCAAAGTGAGTTGATCCAGATCTGTATCCAAAATCTGTAGTTGGAGCTCTAAAAGCCAATGGTGTGCGACTGGTACTTAGGTTTAGTGGACCCATCAGTAATTAACCTAAGCATGCTAAATGGCTAAGCCAGGTGGGACAGAGACACTGAGCATAAACAGCATTGCATCGTTCTTCATTTTTTATTGAAGTGCTTAGGATATCTTGCCAGGTGCCTGGTGTGTTATAAATAAAATGGCCTTGCTCTGAGGAGCTTTGAGAACACCTTGGAAAGGATAGGAAGAAATATACATGTATTTTTAAATACAGCTCAACTAGGTTCCCTGAGAAAGTCTGGAAAAGTGGGGTTTCCAGGGAGGTTTGAAAATGGGAATATACCTGTGCCTGTACCTGTACCTGTGGTTGAGTTCAGGGAAGAGATTAGGAACAAGGCATGGCCTTATGAAAAAATACATAGGTGAAGAGGCCAACAAATACAGCTGTGAGAACTTCTGGATTTTGAGAACAAAGATTTGCAAAGAATGCAGTATCATTTTGAGCTGTAGCCTCAAAATCAGTGTCTGTGAGGCTGAGGGGTTCTAACCATCCCTTTTTCTAGGCAAATCCCTTCCTACCTGCTTGTGTGATGCTTTTTCTGTTGTACAGGCTAATGCATGTCTTACAGGTGAAAATACTGCTTCAATAGGTGGACTGAAAAATGACTACTGTGGACAATTTGTGAAATGAACAAATATGTGGAAAGTGAGTCCTGCTTTTTATCTTGTGCACATGGAGTTGAACAAAAATGCCTTCCTCCATCAGCAGTACATTAGCTTTCACCCCCTCCTCCAGCTGCCATGCTCCACCACTGAGCTGCTCTCCTCTTTGATCTGCTTTTTTTGTTTCCAAACAGCTTACTCTTTCATCAGGAAAGATTGGCTTCTCCTGTGGGCAGAACATCAGTAAACAGACTAGAGAAAAATGAAAGAGATAATAATATGAATTTATCTTCTGAATAAGTTCCTGTTCCAGAAAACGGAGCAACATCTCTTTCTCCCTAATGACATTTCTCTAATAACCATTTCATAGTAACAAGGCTATGAACAAAGGAATTTTAATAGCTTTAGGGTGTTGGACTATTCAGTCACTCTTCAAGGCGGAAGGATTTAGATGATAAGGATCCCAGCTAGTCCTGGCATTTGTAGCAGGAGCAGTAATAGTTAAATGACATTTTCTGCTAGGAGCTGGTACAAAGCAGAACGAAGTCTGTGGCATTCTTTTAAAAAACTGCAAGAAGCCTTATTCCAGGCCTTTAAGTCAAGGTCAGTACTGGAGTTATTCCCTTCATCTATTCTCGAGAGGGAGAGTGAGAAGGGGACACTGCTTCCCTTTTCCAGACAAGAGAGCTAAGAAAGCTGCAGCCCTGTTTGACAGTGGTCACTTAAATTAGCTGTACTCGGGGAGTATGGCTCCTTCCATGGGTCTGTGCCCTCTCTCCTGACTGACAGTGCAGTGGCTGAATCCTGAAAAGTCTTTATAAAGCTCCAGACTCCTCAGAGTCATAAATGAGATCACATTTTAATTAAAACATTGACATTATAAAATATACATGGCACAATAACACATAATATCTAGAAACTCTAGTAGGAATTACATAACAAATTGTTATGCAATATTTAAAAGCTGCGAAATTTCAGCTAGTTTGCTGCCATTGTTGCTGGAGAGTTCCTTCTCCACTGCCTACTTGTGGCTATTTTCATAGCAAGGCTGTGCAGATATCTCACTGTGGATCTCATCCTTGCTGTCATCAATGGGTGTGTTGTGAACACCTCACTTATATTGTGGGCTCCCTTGCTTCATCAGGTAGATGCTTGTGAAGTTGGTTATCATGTGGATGTGAGCCAAGATTTAATTTCTGGCTTGAAATTCATGACCCTTGCTTACAGACAGTATCCTTTCTTTTAGCTTTTATTTATTACTTTTTAAAGTAAATGGCTTATAATGGAAGGGATTGTCATGACAGCTGTGGATAAAAGTATCCTTGACATATAACCACTATAATTTCTCCTTATCATGTGGCAAAAATATGACTGGTCAAGGTATGTTTCATGCTTTGTAAGGAACATGCCCATATTCCATAGAAATGTCCTGACTGGGGTCAGCTGAGGTTGATTGCCTCTTATTCCTCTGCTGTGTTCCTTCTTTCATCATCATGTGTGATGGGAGCTGTGAAAAGCTGGAAACCAGCCCACCTTTCCTGTCTGTTCTCTCATTTCGTAAATGCAGAGACTGGGATAGAGAGTGTTACTTGTAATATGCCCTGGCAGCGGCTAAGGCTTAACAGGCTATTTTTAGTCTCCAAAAATTACGATCCACTGATTATTCCCATGTTTCCTCTATCTGTTAAAGGATGGCACTTCTGTGGACAACTCCAGTGAATCCAAATCTTACTTTGCAGGGAACACTCTGTTAATGTCTCTCTGCCTGAGCCCCAAATACTATGTTTTCATTATTTAGGCTCCTACTGAGTATGGGGAAGATCAATAGCCAGTGGCTGGTGGCTGTTGGTGTTACCACTTGGTGCCAGGTGATACAGTAGTAGGTGATAGAGAAGGCTCATAATTTATGCATAAAAGTAACAGTTGTTCTGCGTTCAATTTTTCGTCCTTGTCCTTGCAAATAGAAGGTGATTTTTGAATACACCACAGTGTACCATATACTCCCTGTTTATTGCAGCAAAAGCTGATGAGTAACTGTGGAGTTGGAAAAGGAGAAAGAAGTGTCTGCCAATAAACAAGAAGAAATGGAGGCAGAAGCAGGGGTGGGTACATAGGCAGCAATGAATGTCAGACACATGAGTTACATGGGTTATCACTGAGTTCTCGTCTTTGCTGCTGCTGGTTAAATCCCCCAGCTGGACATCAAGAGGGTGAGAAGCTGTACTCCTGTCATTGCATACTAAGGCTTTCAGACTGTGTTGCTCTTCCTAGGAGATCTATGTTTTATTTCACTTGCTGCCCAGCTGTGGAGATCTAATGTCAGAGGCAATCACTGATCAGCCAGGTTTCAAAAAACCCACTATCATTTAGTGCAATATGTTGAATAACTTCCTTTGGGAAATAAGACTAATTTAAGGTGTCTAACACTTATCCTTTGGAATTGCTGGTCCCTTTGGAAATTTTGGCTTTAGTGATGCGAGTAGGGCACTGCTCTGCTCTCCTGTCTCTAGGGAATTGGGACTCTGTGGTCTTACTCAGAGCAGCTTGTATCCTTCTGCTACTGTAGCCACCTACACCCAAATAAAGACGGCACAAAAAGGAAAAAGCAGAGAAAGCTGTTTTTTTGAAATCTTTTGTTATCAGTCTGTGATCAGTGCTGTGGTAATTGGTGACAGCAGCTGAGGAAATGCGGGTTATTACAGGAGGTGAATGTCCCTATCTGTCGTGTTGAGTCCAACTTTCTTATCTTCAAATCAGAGCATGGGGTCATTTAAAGCAACATAATATTATTGCATTGATGGAACAGACAGTCTGCTAAGTTCTTGTGTACCAGATGGTAAATGCAGCTTGAGTTGGCAAATTGTTGCTCTTCTTCCTGCCGTGCAAAGGCTTTTTATCTAAAAGCATAATAAAAACAGAAGAGAAAGCTGAGGAGAAATTTCTTTAATCAAGCATGAGAGATTTCAAAGAAAATAATAACAACAACAAGAAAAAACACAGACAATGGTACAAGAACGGATTCTGCTCCACTGCTTTCTGATTTATTCCTCTTGCATGAGAGCTCTGAGGGACAAAGCCTGCTGATTTTATTATATAGAGATCCCTAATGACCTCAATAGGAATTTATTTAGAAAATAAGCTACCACTGACCGTAAGTCTGTCCAGCTTTACCATAGTGACTTCAAATATTTCTGAAGTTCAGCAATTTTCCTAGAATAATGGGCAGGAATGAGAGTTTTAAAAAAAAATAGATTAAGCTGTTGGTAGGACCATTCATGTTGATGATTGGTCTACAAAAGTGAGACTCTTAAAATTTTAGAGTGTCCTCCAGATACAGTTTTTGTCATTCCAGACTAGGCAACATGAGGCCTTGGCAGGACACTTTGAAAGTGAGTCCTGTCTTGGTGGGGATTTCATCAGAGGGAAAGATAAATCTTTCCATCTCTGATTTTAAAAATCTAGGAAACCTTCTTGGGCCTTACAGAAAAAAAAAAAAAGAAAAAAAAAAGAAATTATAGTGCCTCTGCAGAGCATATAATGTGCCTTGAAATGCAATCATAAAACCCTCTGCAAATCTAAATCCCAAAGGCAATCAGCATACTTTGGTGGAAATCTTAGGAGACTTAAGTTGCCTAGTCTTAACTGCGCAAACAAATAAATGCCACTTGTCCTGTAATTTTCATCATGGGATATAGATGTGTTCGGGTTTCTATGCTTTCCAAGATGAGGGCTCCAATTTCTATGAGTCCCACAATTCTTTTCATTGGTATCACTCATAGCTGCCTTCTGTAATGCATTTGGACATTGTGGGGAGTGCTTTATTCTGTGAACAATAGCAGGGCAGACTCTGACTTGGTCAAGTTCAAATGCAGAATCTCATTTCTTTGATTTGCTTTTTTTATTCAGTGACAAGTCTTCCCAACACATTTCTTCCTGCATGAGTAGGAATGTAAGTAAATGAAGTAATTCACAGTTATTTTGATACAAAGAGCTCTGTGAGGGAAGGTGGTGGCATCCACGGAACTGCCCTCTGCCTCTTGCTTTCCACAGCACAGCCCATACCCTGCTCCCGGACCCATGGATTTGTGCCCGAGACCACAATAACTGTCATGTACAGCAGGTCAGGTCAGAAGCTCTCCCACCTCCACATCTGTTCTCTGGCAACAGTGCTAAAGCAGATGCATCAGGAAGAGTAAAGAAAAGGGCAAGCATCTAATGATGCTTCTTCTACTCTCTAATGATTTGCAGGTCAGGAATTTCCTGAGCCAGAAAATGTATCAGTGACTTTGGAAAGTGGGCCGTGTGCCCCAGACAAGTGGTTTGTGATGTGATTGTCCCATTCATTGAGCTGGCACCAATTTGAGCATTTTGATCAATCTAGATTCTTTCCTCAAACTAGAGTGCTTATTTGAGTCCTGATTATTTATCGTTGTTGTGAGTTTTCCTGTTTGTGGCCGTCTCATTTAATGATGAGTGCTGCAGATGGCATATAAATTGAGACATATTTTAAACTAAGTATGAAGCTGGTTGTGTAACCTCAGCTGCCTTGGGATTTGTATTGGAGAGGAAAAAAAAGAAAAAGACTTTCCCTGCAAGTACTCAGCAGACAATCACTGCTCAGTGAATGAAGGCATGGATGTCATTTTACATCAGCTATACTTGCTTACATTCCTTGTGGCTGGAGGCAGAATTTAAGAAGCCATTGGATATAGCTGATAGAAGGATGTAATAAAACAGCACAGAAGGAGCAAGGAAATGCAAACTTAAACAGATAACAGCCTCACTCTAAAAATGAGCTCTACCTAAGGTCTGTGTTTTTAGGGAAAAGAAACTGCTTACCCTCCTGTATTGTATTTTCTGCTGCAAAGACGGGGGAAAAAAAGATAGCAGTGTAGTCGTAGTTTAATACACAAAAATCAAAGGAAAATTTATGCTGTGAGATTCTAAGAATGTGATTTACCACTGTGTTTTCCCTGCTGTCTAGCTTCTTTGACAGCAGAGGGGATTTTGATGGGTAGAGAAAATATTTTTAAGGCTGCTATGCAGCTCCTGACCTCCTTTGTAAAGACTTCCAGTTTGCTGCTCTGAGTGCAAGTTTCTGGCTGGTGCTCAGTAGCAGCATTTGTGTGAAGTCTTTTTACCATCCACAAATGAGTGGAGGATTTCCATCATTCTGAAAAATGACAATGCGATTTCATGTCCTGCCCTCATCACATTGTGGCTGCATTGCCTGGCGTGGGGCAGTGGGAACAAAAGCAGTATGGTCTGATGGAGAGTGGTGCAGACCTCAGTGACCCAGCAGCTCCTGCAATTGCATTTCACTTGCTGACCTGGCTTTCCATCAGCCCTCGAACAGGATCACGTTGTAGTCCTGCAGTTGGCTTGGGCCTAAGCTGTGCACCAAGTGGCTGGGAGGACGAGAGTCCTTAGAGCTGCTCCCCTGGTGTGACAGTTCAGATGTGTTCTCAGCTGGGAATGCTTTCTTCTAAATTTTGTCAGGGAGGTGGGCTGTGGTTCTGGGAAAACTCCCCTTGAACCATCATGCATTTTCTCCTGTCTGGGCATGATGAGTTCTTTTGACCGTTGATTTCTAGAAGAAAACCCCAGACTAATGTGTACTTTCAAAAAATTCTCCAAGGCTTTCAAGAAAAATATTTGCCACTTGCAGAGAGACAGTCAGGGTTACTTAGCACTGTGTGTTTAGTGTCATCTGAGGATCTGTAGGGAACCACCTGGCCTCTAGCTGCCTCTCCAGAGGGATGAACACCTCCCGTGGATCTTGTGCTGTATTTGTTAGCTCTGGGGGGAAATCCCAGATGCTCCAGGACAGACCAATGCAAATAAGTCAGGGCAAGTGAAAGTAGCCCTGGGCTATGTCCACTTGTGCTGAGGCGGGACATGTGTGGGGTGGAAGGTGGGCAGGTCCAGCAGGTAAGTGCACTGTGGGCATTGACACCCAGCAGGAAGGCACAGAACACCCCCTGCCCAGTTCTGTGGCCCAGTCACAGTAAGCCTGCAGACCCCTGGCAGGGGGCAGCCAGCAGGCCACACCTAAATATGACACCAGGGAAAGTTTTATCCTTTTAAATAAGAACTGAACTGAAGAAGAAGTGTAAAGTCATTATGGCTTAGATCACACTCATTCTTGAATATGCTCTGGCTGCCTTCTGCTGTTTTGGCAGCACAAAGCTGCTGCAGCTAAGCACAAGCAGCTGTAGTGGGTTACAAATGCTGTTATGATTGGGGAAGGAGCAGAGTGCTGGTGAAGCAGGTTCAGTCAGTGCTGTCTATTGATTTTCACCAACGCAAAGCGGGCGTAAAACACCTCCCAATCGATCCTGTTCTTTCTTGCTGTGCAGAGGGGTAACACCCCAGGGAGGCTGGGGGTTTAATGGAGCTGCTTAAATGAAACTCCTAACAAATGGAGTAAGTTGGCTCTCACCAGGCCTTTAGGCTGACCTCACTTTCTCTTTCTCAAGACACCTGCTGTGGAGGATGGTGTAGCCCTGTACCTAAGTTGGTCTCTGACTGAGAGTACATTTTATGAAAGCATTTCTAACTGCATGACAAAACCCAGCCCCCTAAAACCCAACCACCAAATGCTGCCTGAGCAGAAAGAGGCATTACAGCATGGGCTGATTTGTTTGCATGTAGAGAGCACAGTGTTGGTGGCAGCTGAGTTCTCATCCCAGGAATCAATTTAGCACCCCCTTCTCCACATCATTCAAGACAATAAACTACACTTTAATCTATAACTTGTACATTATTTCTACTACAGTAGCCAGACAATTTCACCAATTCTGTTTCTCAGCGTCTCCCTTGGATCCTTTTTATCAGCTATATTGTTTCTTATTAAGTTAGTTATTTGGTTTACCATAAGGCATTTATGCTCGGCATGAAAATGAGCAATATACAGGTACCCTGCTGAACATTATTTCCCTGTCAACAGAGCAGATAGCCCAAGCTGCAGATTTAAGTAAAGGAAAGAAACAAAGGTGATGTGAAAAAGTATCCTGTCTGGAAGGTGTAATTTCCTGAATATTCTGCCCATTTTTCACTCATCAGCTTTCAGTCAGCCAAACAAGTCATTCCATGTGGAAAGACATGCCAGACAGAGAGAGTGAGGAAAGGGGGAGAGAATTTTTATCACCCACTGAGTTGGGACCACAGCCTAACTGTGGCACAAGTCTGCTGCAATAAGGTTATTTGTGGATAGAGGTGTATCTTCATCCGGAGATCTTACAGTACCCAGGTTTTGAATATCCTTTAGCGTGGTGATCAAAGGATGCTACAGATCATGGAACTGAGGGCTCACCTGGAAGTCACTAGAGGAAGTGAGACAAAAGAAGCATGTGAATAGCATTTTTTCTGCAATTGAAGTGAATTGTCTAGATTTTGTGCTATTCTTTGCTCTAGTGAGTATGGAGAAAATTACACTCTGGACCAGAGGCTGTTGTCATAAAAGCTGGCCTGTACACTCATGTAGAAAGTTTATATGAACAATAAACATTGCAGTGAAAAACAGTGAAGGCAGAAATTCTCGGCAGGCTCTTGTGGAAATGATGGCTTCTGCAAAGTCCTGGCGATCTGAGGAGAAACAGATGTTTTGTTTCTCCACCAGGCTGTGAAATGAAATTTTGATTTAAGTCTGGCTGTCATTTGTCTGTGTTCACCTTAGCTGTTGTTGTACATCATATGATGGTGATGCTCTTGGGGCTTCCAGAACACCAGAGCCCATTTCATAGGAGACTCTGAAATGATTCAATTACAGTTGATAGGAAACCTAAACTATTAGGAATGTTGAAATGTTTAGTTTGGATCTGAAACTGTAGAAATCTTTGTCCAACATGCTGCATTCGTGCACATTCCATTTCCTGGTGTTATTTTCTGTATATCGTATTATTGGCATTCACATTTAATACAATCATAAAGTTTTAAATCTTAAATAAAGTGATATGAAAACAAATAAACAGAAATAAGAGCTGTTCATTGGCTGTCTTGCATAGCTGGCTGGTAGAAGGTGCCACAGGATAAATCATCTGTGTTTTGACTGTAGCAAGTGATCACAAAGGTAAGGCATGGCCCTGCTATTCACAGCTGGACAACGTAATCTTGTCAACGTGAACAATTCAGGTTATTCCTGGATAGTGTATTGGCTTTGCAGCATTAATCTTAACTAAGTTAGGCAAAAATGCACTTTTTTTCCCTGTATTGCTTTTCATAATGCTGCCATGATTTTCACTTTTAACTTGAGATACCCATGCTTTAGATTTACCACTCTGTCACTGAGATTATTTTCATGGCAGTTTCCAGGCAACCTTCATATTTGTGTTGCAAGAGAAAGAGCAGGGTGATCTGACTAAGACCTCTAAAGGTGAAAGGTAGACATAAGAACCACAGGGCTTTGGGTTTTTCCTTTTCCTTTGACATGAATTTCTAAATTTTTATGTTATTGTATAGGTTTTAGTAGAGATAGCCTTAATAAGCAGTCCTCCCAGGAGGAGTGTGGACAGCCCTGAGCTGTGCTGTGAGCCCTGGGTTGGATGGGGGAGCCCACATTAGCAGCTGCCTTGCACTCACAGCCTGTTAGTGCCCCTTCGGGCACTGTGTGTCAGTCAGAGGGGCTTCTGAGGTGGATTGATTTATGTCCTGTGTTTTTAAATTTGGTGTGAATTCAGTTAGAGATTCTGTGCCACAATGACCCTCTTCTTCCTTGCTGTTTATATGGCACACCTGATTTTTATATTAAATTGCAAACTCTTGAGGGAGGCAACTTCTTTTTTTAACTCGGTGTTTAGTCCCCAGTACTTCTGGGGTTGTTTCATGGGGATTTTGTCTGCTACTGCAATATAATGATTAAATAACAATGAAAGGAATATCTGGGGCTAATGTATTTGCCAAAAAAATCTGGAGTTTCACTTGGAATTATACTGCTTCATGCCTAAACCCAGGCTTGGCTGGGCTTGGGTAATGCCATTTCATGAGAAGAAAACTGCACTGCAGCAAGCTGGGGGATATTGATCACTCCAGGAAATTTGAAGAAAAGCATCAAAATTAGAAAAAACATAACTAATTGTTTTTCCCTCAGCAATGAATGCAAAAAGCTGAGTAAACAGTATGGCAGAGCTCTGGAAATGTCATTCAAAAAGTGTGGTGTCCAGGTCTGTCCATATTATTATCTGATGCAAGCAGCTCTGGGTCTGCAGACTGTGTCTAGAGAAGATACTTGCTCTTTTTTTTCTGCCTGACAAGCTAAACAGACAGTGGTTGGGTTGTCTGTCTTTTACAGCTGTGAGGCAAAAAGGTGGGTGTCACACAGTTCCACACTACAGTGCTACACATTGCTCCCTAATGTGAACACAACTTGTCCTGTTCCTCCAGAGCTGGAAAGCTTGGGCACATCTCTGTGGAGTGCAGAGCTCTTGGCTTTCTTTGCCTGAGAGACAATGCTTTATGGCCTTTATTGCTACAGCAGCATTTTTGTCTCCTTGTTCAGAAGCAAGTTACACTTTATTTCAATGAGTTACGTGTGTAAATTCATTGTTTTGTTATTTTTAAATGGGAGATAATACCCACTATTGGCTAAGTGTTGTCTTTCTCCCCTGCTGCTTTTCTTTCTCCCCCTCTTGGTTGTTAAGAAAAGTGGGAAGATCTGAAAACAACTCCAATTTCTTATTCTAAATGGGCAAGGTCCTAGGCACATGCTGTGTGCTGTCTCCCAGTTGCTCAGTAAGAACACACCACCTACCAGAATTCTGCAGGACTGCACTGCAGTGGGAAAGTCTCCAGTGTTGGCCATGGAGAAAGGTAGCAGCTTCCTGGTGGTTTGATGTCTGTTTTTAATGACAGTTGAACAACAGCCCATTAAGAAGAGGGGATGGTGAGGAAACCCTCCAAAGGATGTTATTCAGGAAATACCAGACCTGCACCACTCACATTGTACACATGTATGCTATTTCCAAAGCAGATACCACACAACCTGGAGAACAGAAGGGCCAGTTCATTATAAAGGCTGCATTTTTTAATACATGCCACAGGAAAACTGACCTGAAATGGAGACAAAAGTTCATTCATGTTGTAACCACCCTCAGGAAGAGTGGCTTTGCTTTTCTCTGAGAAGATGATATGCCCTCAGTGAGAAAGAGTCAGGGCTCAGTTACATGTAAACTCCTCAGAGCCCATGGCAGGCTTTTGACTGTATCTAATTTATTGGTCACTCTCTCTTTAGCAACTGAATGGAGGAAGATGCCAGACATTGCCCAGTTTCACAGTTAATGGGTCAAACTTGTTTCCAAAGTAAATATTGGACAGTTTCTAGCTCCTGATATTTTTCCATCTCTCTCCCCATCTCTTCCTCCATCTCTTCAATAGTAAATCAGCTGTGGGGGGAGCTGTGAACTCCTTAACTTCAATGTGCTGGGCTCTGAACCGTTCACCTGGAGTCATGGGGCTTGCATGAGATCAGATGCCTTTTGTGCATGAAGTCACCTCTAATCCTAGATGCTTGCAGTACACATCCACATTGACCGTGTTGTATAAAACAGTCTTCAAGTTGCTTGGGATACATGATGTTAGGAAGTGACTTAATGGAATCTGGGGATTGTTTTCCAGCCTCTGCTGTATTGTGAGTTTGAAGACTCACTTTCTTCTTTCCACCTTTTTCTTCTCTGAGTATTCCAGTACTGGCATCAGTAACACATCTGTGCTAGCAGCAATACACATCTGTGCTAGCAGCAATAGTTGTAGTAATTCTAAGTGTGGTGTTTGCAGAGTGTTTCTATTGATTTCCTCACTTCCCCATCTCAACAGTTTAGAGGGAGTATTGGTGAAACTTTCCCCCACAATTTTGACATAAAAGATCCAGCTGAAACGAGATCTGCAGATAGCCACGATTTTTGGTGTCCTAAAGTAGTGGTCCATGCTTTCTGTGTTGGTCTCTGAAGGCTTGGGTCTCTTCTAAAACATTATCAGCTTCAGTGGAGGTAAAACAGAACAATGTAATGGAGGATTTAATACTGAGTATTTTATGTGTTTCTTTCTTCATGGCACAAATTGTACTAGAGGTAAAGCTTGGAGCAGACACCTCAGGTAACATGCAGTGTTTGGGTTGAGAAAGAAATTTATATGAGCAGCAGCACACACACCTTGCCTTCACTTGCAAGTGAAAGCAAGGCACTCCATTAAATGAAATAAGATGACAATATTTGCCAACAAAGCCTTACGTCTTAGCAGTCAAGAAAAAGCACATAAGCAACAATTGCTCTGAATGAATAATGTGATCTGAATACTGTCATTTTATGAAATGGTTAAGTGACTTTGTGTTTTGTTCTGCTTCCCTGAAATGAAACAATACATTTTCATTCCGGTCCTTTGTCTTTTGATGGTATATTTTTTAATACCCTGGGTTGAGATAAATTTCCTTTGATTCCACAGAACAGATGATAAGAGAAAGAGAATTAAAAAACTCCTAAGCCTTGTCGTTAAAATACTCAGGTGAATTAAACAAGAAATCAGGCTTAAATCAGCCTTAAATCAAATTACCTCTTGGTTCTGAAATTACCTCTTAGTAATGAATCAGAGGACCTGGCTCCTGTTTCTCATGAACATTTATTTGTGTTTTTCAGCCCTGATAAGTTACTTTGTACTTGCTAATGCTGCAGTTTCATCAGAGTTTTGCAGGTGAGCTCATCTCCTTGTGAAGCAGGTACATACTGTCTTCAGTTTAGTGATGATTAAGCCAAGGCACAGCGCTGCTGAAAGACACACAGAGGGTGAGCCAGGGCAAATCCACTAAGCAAACAGAGGACTCTGTGCCTTGTCTAACCTGTGACAGCCTGACAAGCAAATGAGCTCATTTCCACGGGGTCCTGAGCATGGTGAGTATGTCAGGTTGGTAGGTTTGTGTAATTTTCAAAGATTTAGCAATAGATTTGGGTATAGTATGAGCACATTGTTGGATTTTAACCCATTTCTTGATTCCAGCTAGGTTTGAGCTTCAAAAGCAGCATCCAAAGGGACAGGATGTATTTTTATTTGCCTTAAAAAGAGCAGCCAGCATGACATCATCCCCTTCAATTAGGCAGGCAATGATCTCTGCAGTGGAGGGGGAGGGAACACACTGCCCCCAAATCTGTTGCTCTAGAGCTTGCTGAGTGGATGTGAATAACATAAACGATCAAAAGGGAAAGATCTTCAGTAGGGAACAGATAGTGAGGTTGCAGAGGGGAAGTCTCTTGCTTTGGCTTCGCTGGGAAGAAAGAAAGGAAAGCTGCAGGAGTCATGAGAAACCAGTGTGAAATACTCACAGGGAACAAATGGTGGGTAGCTTTAACAACCATTTTAGCAGGGTCAGAGAAGAATAAAAGGACTTATTGAGTCCACTTGCTGAGACAGAATTCACACAGTGCTCATTTGGCTGGCAGAATGGAAAACGGCAGCAATCCTGGGAGTTAAAGAACAACCCTTGGGCTGCAGACACATGGTTATGTGCCAATGAAGAATACAGTGAATTAGGGACAGCAAAACAGAAGCAGCTCTACTTTGGTGTTATGTTTTGCCTTGTCCTTCATTCTGTCTGTTCTAGTTGCTTTTGGAAACATCTAAAACTTGCTGTAGGAATGTGGTAGTTCCCTCTTCATTTCCAAGGCACACTTTTTGTGGGAACTGTCATTCCTCTGTTGCATGAAATCCTTTTGAAGGGTAGTAACAAGATACAGAGGGAGACTGAGGCCTGTTCATACAAGAGCAGTTATTTCCAAAGCTACTGAAATCCCTTCTAAGCAAGAAGCTGTTTCACTTCAAAGCTGTATCCAGCATTTGCTTATTCTTGCTGCTGTTCATTCACAAAGCAACTGTCATCATGATTCTTATTTAGGGTAGAAAATACCCTGGTATCACAGGGCCTGTGCAAGAATAGTGCCCTGCCTTAATGTCTGCTTTTCTTTTCATTCCTGGCTGCAAATGTTGCAGGAGACACAGATTTGAGGCCCTTTCTCTTAAGTGAGCACCAGATTATCATGGCCTTCATTCAGGGGCTCAAAGGACATCACCAGAAATCAAAATAACTTTCTGTGAAGCTCCTCATTGTAGGTGGTTGACCCTGAACTGACCCTGCTTCCAGCTCTCTGGAAGGTGCATCAACAAGGGCAGATTTTTGAATCTTGCTGAACTTCAGCTCCTGTGTCTTTAAAAAGTGAAACTACCCCAAATCTTAATTACTGGAAGCCTCTATTTTGGATCCATTAGAACTCCATTCAGAATGAACTCATGGGTTATTGGGGAAACTGCTCGAGGTTTTCCAGGCAAGAAGAGAAGAAGGCTGAAGAATATCAGGGTAATATGCATTTAAAGGTTCATTTGGCTCCATGTTACAACACAGGCTAAAGATCCCCAGTTACTTTAGCCAGGTGCCTCAAATATCTCAGGTTATCACGGCTGTGTTTTGCTGTCATACCCAAGACAGGGAAAGGGAGGCACTGGGAAAGTTGATGTAAACAAAATCATCTTCTTCTGAGATGTAGCTTGACAGTCATTATTTCACCTGCTGGCACATCTGTGTGATATTGAATTATTGCATGTGGTGGTTGTGAGCTGTGTTCAGGCCAATTTTCACCACCCTCCCAGATGCAGGTGCAACAGAGAAGTGTATCCAGCATTTCTAACCAAGCCCTAGTACTCTGTAGCTAGGCACCTCTTGCTTCACGTGCCCTCTAAAAGGCTGGTTTCACTGAGTCAGGGAGCTTGGCTTTTTTTTTTGTACTAGGGAACTGTAGCCAATGGGCTACATCATTCTCAACTCAGATTATATTCTCTTTGTAGTGTTGTGGGGCATTATTGCAAAGTCATTGAGGGCTATTGTTGCTAACAATGAAAACAACCAAAGTTTATATCTGGCTTTAATTAAAGAGCATGATAAGGTCAGTATTGGGGGCATAATCAAAGGCTCTATGGGATCTGGCATATCTTACTGAAGATTTTTAGCATCTGCTAACCTTAATTGATTTGCACACGGGACAACAGATTGGCTGGGATGTTCTGAGGTGCCATATTGTGAAGTCCCACCAGTTTTCTGGACATTACACTAGAAATGTTTCTTCTTGTTTGCACATCTTTCGTCATGAAAGACCAAGCTGTGTAGAAACAAAGCGGCCAAGTTCAAGCTGTGATCTCTTCTGCCAGGCTAGTGCCCAGCAGTTCTATTAATTATGTTGATTCTGGCTAGGGATAAAAGGGCTAAACAAATTAACCTAAAGAAAAAATGAGGTGGATGTAATTGTACAACTTTAGCTCTTTAGTTCAGAGCCATTCAGCTCCCTGACATTGGTTGTGTATTAGTGGATGTGATTTTATTTCCATGTTAAACATCTAGTAACTCTACTGAGGCAAGGTATTTTAAAAAGTGTTTTAATAACTTTTCCCCTCAAAAAGCAGGGTTCCATGGCAAACACAATTCCATACAAAATGGCTTATGTGGCAGATGGAAAGACCGAGGTGGGAAAGGGCATCTGTGGAGCAATTCCACAAGTGTCAGGCTGTCTGGGACCACTGGTTTACCCGGATCTGGCAGCTATTGTTCTCTGTATCACCTTGGAACGATTGCCTCAACTCCCTTCCCTTTCTTAGCAGTGATCTTGCCTTCTAAGTGTCCTTGGCTGCCTGTTGCATGAGAGCCTGTAACACGCACATGCAATGCTGAGGAACTCAGTGGTGTTTTATGGCCACCGTGTTTCCTATAAGGAATCCTGTTGGTGACAGGAGAGGCTTTAACAGCAGTTTTGCTGAATGGATTTTTTCAAACTGATGAAGGGGTAATTCAAAGATTACAAACTTCACTTACAATGTTGGGAGCTATCACTTTTTGGTCTAGCAATATCATCAGAAATCTTGTAGGTTTTTGGTGAGGTGCAGACGTTCTGTAGTGTTTCAACACCATCACCCCGTGCCAAGTTCAGAGGAAAATCACCAGCCAAACCCCTTGGTAGATGTAGCGTCATGTAAGATTCAGCTATTTCAGGTTAGATTATTCATTAGGTTTATGGCAAAGGGCTGCAAAGTTCAGGATGAGTTACAGCATCATGGCTTTATCCATCCATGGAATTAAAAGGATTTTATAAAAGCTAATTGCTGCCATCCCAATTACAAATGAAGAAGTGGAGGCATTAAGAAACTTCTCAGGGGTAACAGAACTGTGAGGAGCTGGAAATGGGGTCTGCAACCCAGGAGCTGGGTGTTACTCAACATCCTGTGCTGCGTCACCTCCCAGCAACTTGGAGGTGAAATTGTAACTTCTCTGAAGCTGTGGAAGTTTGACAGTTGACTTCAGGGAAGCAAAACCACAACCCCACAGGATTATTCTGACTTTGTTCAAATTATCCAGACTTTCTGAGACAGTCAGTGTGGACTCTTTAAATGTCCCAGGGGCTTTGGGCCTTCCTCTCCCTTGGGACAGGTTTTCTTCAGAAGAAAGCCAAGGCTGGGCAGGGGGGTGCACTCTACTCTGCTGTGGTGTGGCCTGCAGGCCGTAACTGCTCCACAAAGCAGACAGGACCCCATCAACACTACATACATTGCATAAAAGCCCTTTACTAAATAATTTTGTGTAAATGTGTATAATTTTAAGTACATTAATCGCTTAATTTGTCCTCTTGTAATTTTTTTTAAAGATGACACAAAAAGATGTGGGAGTGGTATTAAGGAAAGTTTTCATTGCTATATTGTGTTGAGCATTGAGTATTACAGCAGATATGAATGCCAAGGAAACAAATACACATCCATAACTGGGGATGCAAATAAGCTTCTATTAACTGGAGCTCTAAAGATCAGAGCAGCCTGTATTTCTTGGACCATAGTCTGCTCACTTTATTCCTTGAGGATTATAAAGAATTGAAGATCTGGAAGCAACTATCTACTAATTTGTTTATTCAGTGCAGGAATATGTTTGCATTAGGCACCCATCCAAAAACAACTTCTTCTATTAAAAGGGAATGGGTCACAGCAGGACACTTACAAATGGATTTCTTCAGTAGCAGACTGCAAACACCCATTATGTCCAGTTATTTCATAAATTTATGAGATTCTTACTATCTTTATGAATTACTTGAAAGAAATAAAACACAGGCAAAAGAAGTCTTAAATGTGTTAAAAGATCACAGACATGAACAAATAAATTTTCGCTACATTTAAGTATTAAATTCTTTAAGTTTTTAAATAGGAAGTACTGTTAGATAAAGTGATAGTGCCAAGTGAGCACAGAAACTAAACAAGCTGTATCCTGTATTTAAAGAGAGCATCAAGAAAGGAAGTTGGTCAAATAAGACAAAAGTAATGCTTTGTACTTCCATGGCTTAAAGGGAGGAATGACCTTTCCAAGATCGTAGGGAGCTGGACGCCACCACCCTCGTTCATCCTGAATTGCAACTTGGTTTTAAACCAGTGCTTTTTGAGCTCGGTGGAACTGTTTGTGGAGTTACATGTCCAGAACTTAATGGAGGAGTGGGAGAAAGTTCTCAACCAGTCCATCCCTGAAGGATATTTGAAATCTAGCTTTTGTGGCTGGTTCTCTTGAACACAGCCACAAGCCTGTGGAAAGGAAACAGGAACCAAGATTAAGCTTAAGTTGCTTGATGTGCAAACCTGCCAGGGTTTTACTCATGCTGCTTTTTATTTCTTCCAAGTTAAAGCCAGCACAGGGATGGTTTTCATGAGCTGACTAGTGGGCAGTGCTGTGTAAAGTCATGATAAATTGATTGCAGGTCAGACTTTGAAGGTTTGGGGATTAGGAACAGCAATGGAGCAGGATCAGGATTTTGCTGTCTCTCTTTGAGACAGTTTTCCCTTTAAAGATCACTTTGGCAAATATGTATAATGTGCTGTAGAGGTTTTTGATCCTGCAGAACTGAAAATGAGTGTGCTAATCTGGAAGGCAATTGACAGACTTTCAAGAAGATGTTTAAATCGTGCAGTAGTTTTTTAAGCAGGGCTCTACTCTGTGGTATTGTACACATTGATCAAAAAGTTTTTCAGATAGGGTGTCAGTCTTTATTAAATTCTGTGCATAAAGGGATTGATAGAAGCAGAAACAATAAGAGAAGGTCATTAGGAAAGTTTCACATTTAAATGCTGTTTTAACTGTTGTTAGAGGGTTGTGTCAGGTCTTATTTCCATATTCAACACTGGCTTGCTTAAACAGAGTGAAATCTTCAGTACCTCAAGTATTATACATGTTCATTTGCTCTCAAATTCTTATTTGCTCTGCACAAAAGATGTGGAATTCTTATATGAATAACAGATAAGTGAGACCATATGTGGTATAATAGGTTGTATTCCTATTATGTTGCTCTTGGCACCTCTCATATCCTCTGAGTAAGTATAAAACTGTGTCTCTTTCTTCCCCCTCCTCATAAGAGCAGTTCTGCATTTGCCATTGAGCCAACAAAAAAA